>JAPZDV010000020.1:3709308-3732019 GCA_029814665.1 Acanthurus lineatus
ACTGGCAGATGATACTTTTTCGGTCTTACTTTGGAAAAAATCTTATAAAAGTAAACTCTAATCTCTCTATAAAAATGATCAATTTATGAGGTCATATTGATTTATAATTCCCCATGTGCATCTTACCCCCCCAAAAAAAATCTATGTGCAACTTCAAAGCTTACAGTAAAAACAATCAGTTATGCCAAATCCTATAATCTGACATCATGCTATAAACTCCTGTCTGCTGTCAGTTTTCTGCATTTAATGTAGTGCACTCGAGCCTACTTTTAGCTAATGATCTCACAATCTGGAGACAACCCGCTGAGTTGTCTGTGTTGTCTGTCAGCTCCATCATACATCAGATATGAAGAGATTCTTCTGAAAGCGATTTACTTTTCCTATGGGGACCTCACTTTAAAAAGAGTTATCTGCCCTGCAGCCCTCCTGCCCTCAGCACAGCTAGAGTACATCTGCTCTCCAAACAAAGACAGACAGACTACAGGCTTTTGCTAAAACACAGCCTTTAACGTGACATTTTCAAATAGCCACTAGATTGTGAAAACAGCCTCTCAGATACAGTTGCTGACCCACATCAGTACAACTACTGTGACTGATTGAGTGCCACTTAACACTGGCTGCAGTTTTACTTAGTTGCAAGCTAAGACGCCACAAGTAAGATGTCATGTAACTGAAGAATGTGCTGAAATGTGTGTCAGTCTCGTAGATTAATGGCATTTAATTATCTGCTCACAAATCATTTACTTAAAACTGTGATTGTGATTTATTGTTTCTTTATGCAACCTAAGTTACATAGCAAAAAAAAAAAGGAAAGAAAGAAAAACAACCAAGCTAAAAAAAAGAAGGCTTCTCAGAGGTGTAACAGTTGTTACTGCTGGTCCGGTGGTGTTCAAATCACTGCCTTGCAATAACTTTGCTACTATTTGGATAATGCACAAACAGCTGTGTTGGATAGGGCTCTGCACAATTAAGTTCCTGTCTGGATCATTATAAAAAAGAGGGTGCAGAAGTGAAAAAAGGATGTAAATAGAAGCTGTTATTTTGTTTACTATATCTCCACTTCTATAATGATGTGCTATATCTCAGTTGTTCTGTGCATTTCCTTCTCACAAAGATTTTCCCATCTGCTGCCTTTGCACATAATGCATAAAGTCATTATTTAGACCTCAATATGGTATTTGGAAGTGTCAACTGCACAAAAGCAGCCAGTTATGGTGGTGTTTATGAAAAAGCACTTAGAATGCAAAATCTATCTTACAGTAATCTCATCTGCAATGCATTACAACTTTATTTCCAGCAGACAGCGCTACACCAATTGTTTGTCAAGAACTTCAGATATAAATTGGTGGTACAAATTAAAAACATTTGCACGGTCTTAAATTAGAGGTTAAAAACACATTTGATATTCTTCCAAATAAAATAAATTAAAGAGGCTCTTACTGCTAACTGTTTTCAGACTAGAGGGCTAAAACAGAAATATGTCCGTTCTGTTTTCCCTCCTTCCTCATCAAAGCAGTTGAAAAACATTGCTTACATGCCTAACTAAGATGTTAAACTCTCATTTATAAGAAGACAACTCTGCTCATACAGTATGAACATCAGTACTTTTTAGCTACCAATTTAAATACAAATTCAGTGAATGAATTTTAGCACTTAGTTTGTTGATAGACTAAAACTTTGAAAAAGCCAGTGCTTGCATCAAACAGCACTGCTGCAACACTCTGGGCTACTGTATCTTTAACAAACCAATCATCAGTTAAGACACCGATAAAGCCCATCAGATTGGCACTGCTTATTTGTTTGAACACAAAAGGTGTAACCCACCGACTGCACTGCATCTTTTTTGCATTGATGTCAAAGAACAAAGGCATCACCAGGGAGCAGGAAGAGATGGGGGTCAGATTATATCCACTGGAGAGCCGTCGGGGCCTGCAGGTCAGCTCAGGCCAGGCGAACTGAGGACATGGAGGAAGTAATGTGTGCATGTACTGTATGTGTGAGCCATATCATCCCACGTGCAGCCAAACATGGAGCACACCTGTTTCTGTAATTAAAGCCTTTACAGGTAGGCAAAATGTTCTCACATGAGGATTTGCTGTGTTTCCCTCTTTTCACATCACAGTACATTGAACGCATTTGTGTTGTAGACCGTTGGTTAGACGAAACAAGCAATTTGGAAATGTCACCTTGGCTTCATGAAAAGCGTGAAGGGTATTTTTTAAAAATATTTAATGTTTTACTAGTCAATCACTGAATCAGTTAATTTAAAAACACAAGGAGCAGATGTGTTGAGATGAAAAATAACCACAAGTTCTGGTCTGAATATATTGTGGGCCCTTGTGTCTACTTTTAAAGAATTTTAAAAAATCGGGATATAAAATGCGCACACATACTTAAAGAGTAAATGTATCTAGGCTGCATTAGAGAGACCCCTCCTCAGATTGCATTCTACAACCTAAATGCCTATTAGCAATGTGGGTCACACACATACTTACAGTAAGCCGAACAGATTAAATTTCTACTTAATGCTGTTCACCTGAATTCCTCTACAACTCAGGAAGAAGTGTGTGCCCATGCATGTGTGCCTCTACTTGTGTTGGTATGTACACTGCATGCAGTTTCTGATCAAAGAAACTCTGATGTGAGACATGTGTTGGAGAGCACAACAGTACTAAATGGCTTCGCTCCAGCCATTGTTACATAAGCCTCTCACACACAACCTGAGGCATTCACTCTACCACCGAAGGGAGGCCTTTATTCCCCTAGCCGGAGCTGGAAAAGACGTGATTGGACGGCAGGGCTGCCAGTCAAGGGAGGAACAGTGTGAGATGTATCCTCAGATGACCTCTCCCACAGAGGCGGTACCAAAGAATAGGGTTTTAGACTGACACCAGTACCACGGAAAGCGCGACCCAGTCACAGTGCAGAACACAGCGAAGGTTGTTACAAGGTTTGACTAATGCCTTCGTAAAAGCCTAAGAGAGGAGCAAAAACAGTTAGGGAGCTAAAAGCAGGGCCTGGTATTTTTACAAAGAGCAGACATGCCAAGCCACTGATGACATGTGAATAATAAGCTAGCGTTCAACTCTTCAAATGCGCTCCACATGGAGCCGTTTATTGAGTGCAGCTGTCTTGTATCAACAAACTAGTCTTTAGTGGAGTGGATGCAGGAGAGAAGCACATACAAACACATTCAGCTATTTCCACATTTCATTACTGACGATAACACATACAGTATTTACTAACTGTTTTGCGTTCTAAGGCATTCTTCCCACAGAGGCGGATAAACGTTTACGCGACGAAATTCGGCCTCTAAATTGGCTGCAAGTTTGCTTATGACAGTTGAGTCAACAGTAGCAATACGGCCGCAAAACTTGTAAGCATTTGAAAAAAAAAACTTAAAAACACTCCTCTTTTTTTTCTTTTTTTTTTTTTTTACTATGCAAGAACACCTAAAATGTGACTGTGAATAAAATGTGTGAGTACAAGTGTTGCCATACTGTAAAACTAAGATAAACTGTAATAACAGGAAAGCAGGTGGATGAATGTTTCTTTTATAAAAAAAAAAGTGTGTGGATGCGAGTTCTTAAAGAATGAATTGAGGGCGTTTTGAAAAGCTCGCATCCAGAAAGTATTCAGCTGATAATTTAGTATTTCTATGTGTTACCTGGGACAATGGTTGTAAACTTTATCACGTTAAGTTGGCTGTACTTTCTAGTAACTGACAAAATTTAAAGTTGAATGAATATTCTCTACTCCCAGGGAGGGAATGTAAGTGCGCAGATTTGGACAGTAAAAGGCACATGTGGCCGATAGATATTTCAAAACAGATGGCCCAAGTGTAAGCCTGAAACGTACACTTCAAAGATCAACTGTGCCCAGCCCTGGTGATGTAGAAAAAAAGCTACCTTTCCATGACTTGTCTGATATGGATAAAGGGCAACCGCGACCCTCCACAGTTAGAAAATTTGTTGATGACTACAGATTGCTAACTAGCTCTGTAGTAAGGGGCTGTGAGCCAGTTAGTCATCTAATGAGCTACAGCTGACCGAAAAAGTTGTGTCCCCCGAGGCAGACGGTGCCAAAAGAAATTAAGCATGGGCTTGATTATTCCCCTTGCACAGATGCCCATTCTCTGTAGTCTTCTTTCATATCTTACATGCCAAGTCTAAGTTTTTAACTTTGAGAGAAAAGAGGAGGAGAAGAAGGAGGAAATACTGCGAGAGGGGAGGAGTGAAACGTCTCCTCACGTCCCAACTTACACCTCTCCGGCGCTCACTGCTGACACATCGCTTTCCATCGCCCTGTTTCTTACTCCCTCTCTCGGCTCCTCCTCTCTTTATCTCTCCGTCTGCGTCTGACTTTTTCTTTGTCCTTCCTCCCCCCCTCCCTCGCTGTATCTGTTTCACTGTCCTCTATCTCTCTTCACTTTGCAAAATCCTTCTCTGGGTATTTTCATCCATTGCCTCCCTCCATCATACCTCTTTTTTTTTTTTTTCCACCACAGCAGCAGCTGTGCAGGGGGTCATGTGAGGTAACAGCTGGCTTTGCACATCAGAAGGGCGTACACGACGCGCCCAACCTTGATGACATCACACCACTGTATGGGTTGCCCTTTTTTTCCTCTTTAACGGTTTGCATGGTTGCAGTTGTTTTGCAGTGCAGAATCAATAGAGAATCAAACCCTGACTGATACTCAGGAAGAGATTTGAAAATCAAGAGCTCTGCATCAGATTTAAAGGGCATCACATAATCAATGAGTCCATTTCGGTGTAATTATACATCATATGTGAGACAAATAGGGTTTTAGTAGTGTGATGACGGAGTCTAAAGAGGCCTGAGCTCTTCAAAGCCTCACCTGACTAACACTCTAACACAAAGTCAGATCTTTAGCATCTGCCCCTGGCTGTCCAACTGTCACGCATGAAGCAAGAACAATGACACGTCTGATTCAATAAACCAAGACACGTAATCTGGTTTTAGGTCCAGGTAATGACCGTGTGCAAATATCATCAAATTAAGGCATGATTTGATAGGGAAAAAAGTGCAATTCCTTCAATGGTAAGGAAAACACCTAAAGGCTTGTTTGCTCTTTTTTTTCTGTCTGATCTGGGTCTGTAAGAGTGTGTTTTGCATTCAAACACTCATCTTAATGAGTTAGGCCAACGCCTCAGGCAACAGTCGCAAAATGAAAAGCACATTATGGCTGCTGTTGATTTTCCCAAAGCTAAATATAACATTAAAGACGGCTGCGGGGGAATTACCTCCTGAATGGTTATTTTTTTCCCCCAATGTGCCACTCAACTCCGTCACAGTTTATAAATGTAATATAATGTTTTCTGTCATTTTTAATGATCTCTTAGAAAAAATAAATTTAAAGAAAGTCTACTGAGACTAAACAGCACTGTGTTGGATTAAATGGTGTACCGCAAAAACAACCAGCATTCACTATTGGTTAATAAATCCTGCAAAAAGTATTAGGACAGCATGTCGCCTAAATGGAATGAACAAGCTGCTTTGGGTGCTTTTTCCACAACGTGCCTGCCTGAGTGAGCCTTTCAAACTCTGCTCTATCAGGAAAAAGGTGATTATCTGAAAAAGAGAAAATTACTGAAAGCAGAGTTATTGTATTAACACACATTTCCTCAATAACATTTTCCAGCTGGAAAAACTGCATTTTGTACCACAAATTCAGACTTACTGGGAATAAGTTATTCCCCCTCTTCAAGACCTAAATAAATTGAGCCAAATGTCTGCCACAAACTTTGAGGCCACAGTTGTCAGTTTAGGCGATATTGTTTTAAATGACTGGATATTAACTGAAGCTACTGTAAGAACCACTTTTGTCTTGTACAATTTGAATAAAACTCATAGAGTAACAGATTTAGATTGGGCACACAAGCTTTCTCAGTTTTATGCTGAGAGTTTAAACAATGTACGTCACTCTTCTCTTAACAAACAAAAGGAGAGAGAGAGGTTTTCTCTTTAAGTGTTCAGTGTAAGAAAAATACTGTGGCCAAGAGAGCTCAACACACTGCATCAAAAAATAACATGTGGGCCAGGCAAAAAAAAAAAAAAGAAAATAAAAAACATCTTCACCGTTTGGTTTACACATGGAATTTCATTTATAAAAACATTACACATGAAACAACCAAATTAAGAAACACATTCTCAAATTTGAAAGCACAAAGAAATGTGCTGCCTGTTTTAAAAAACACAAGTTAAAGGCTGCAGGTTCAACACGACAGATGCTCAAAAACTGCTGAATACAAACACCTGATCAAGTTATTTTAGGTTTATCCCTTAGATGGCATAATGAGATTTATAATAGGAGAAACAGACTTTACATATAGCTTCAGTCTTTTATAAAATACTAGCGTTATTATCATTTTTGATGAAACCAAAATGTTAATTGTTGTACTTAAATTCTGCTGCTGTGTATAACCAGCAGTTTTTCCCTTCTCGCTTGTGTTTTCTGTAGTGCAGTTTGCTTTCTATGAGTAGTCCATTGGATGCAGATGTTGTTTCTTGATTGTCTTTTGTTTTACCTCAGCGATTATGTCCCATCAAAGTGGCGACAAGGTAGGTGATTTTTCCTGTTACCTGTGTTTTCTTAAGCTGCAATCAGCAATGGTTTCAAACTACATTGAAAAATGTTTGTCAATTATCTTTTTCCCATGACTAAGACAAGACATCAACTTTTGGCAATTTTGCTAGCGAGCCACATTTACAATCAGTATTGATATTTGCTTTTGTAAATATTTTTAGCTTTATTTCGTATTATGCGTTTTTACCAGAAAAAGCAAAGGAGCAAACTCTGAACATATATTGCCATTGCCAATTACCTGTTTTTAGGACTGGACAGCAATCTATTTAAAGATTGTTTTTAAGCTTGAGGTAAAGAGGGAATACATTTTATCCAGAAGTAATGACTGTTATTAATTCAAGTGTGATGACATTTTTTCACCTAAACTGAAATAAAACAGGTCTTGAAAGTTGTTGTCAATAAAGCATACTATAAGTTTGAAGGATAAAACAATGACAAAATGTGGCTGAAACCTAAAAGTATTTTCATCCAGAGACTAGGACTACAAAAAGAAAAAGCTGCTAAATTGAACACTGGTTGCAGTGTGTTTAATTCTCTCTGCCAACCAAGAAAAGACCTAAGCGGTGACATCTTGTTCGAATGTGAGTTACTGCCGTACCTTCCACTGCTCTTTTGAAGAAGACTTTGCAGCTTCCGCATGTCACGACACCGTAGTGGCATCCAGATGCTTCGTCTCCACAAACCAGGCACACTTTGGCCGTTGAGGACGGTTGTCTCAGTGGTGAGCTGAAAGGACACACATACAAACACACACACACACATTTTTTAGAAGAGACAAAAATCAACAAAGACTTTAAAAGTCAGCAACAAAGCCAGGGCAGACTGTCCCCTTCCTAACTGTGTAACTGGCTGAAACACATTGTGAAACAGTTTTGGCCCATAGTGGCAGCACAATGTGACTAGCCATAAAGATGTCTGCCAACCAAGAGATGAGGGCTTTGCAGTCAACTGATTTATAGCTTCCTTGGACTTACAAAGATGGCAATGACAGAGCTAGGAGGAAATCATTTAAATTCAATAAGCAGAGAGAGAGAGAGAGAGACCGAGCAGGACGCTGAATTTTAAGTTCCTCTCCAGACAGGTTCTAAAGCATGTTCAAATGCTCTGCTATGATTAATACATGACTTAGCATGGTTCACCTTCATTAAAAGATTAAAAAAGCAAAAGTGGCTGGAGAGACATCCTCTTTTTTTCTTCCTCAACATGAATTTTAAGATCTATCAATCACATGCCTCGTGCCCCGCCCACTACCACTGCTAACACCAGGCCAATAGGTGAAAAAGTAGTGAGCATTAAGATAGCTAATGTTAGCATAAAAGAACCATGAATGAGATTAAGCCATGCTATTCAGCCTTTTTTGAGCCTCAAACATGCACAGGACTCGAATGAGGGGTCTGTTGAGAAAATTGTCAACTTAAGTATCTGCGTAGTTGCCATCTTTTGTATGTTAATGTTTTTTAGCTTGTTAGCTTGTTACCTGGCAGTGCCTCACACAGCATTGTTGGTTGTAATGATGCAATATCACACTCTCTGCACTGACAAGTCTTTTCTGCGCCGGAGGAGTTAAGTTCTTTTGCCTGCAATTGGCTTTTGAATTTGTGACAAATCAAACTTGCCCATTATGCATTAACGTCAGAGATTTTAGGGAAGAGCATAGACATTGCCCCCCTCCCTTTAGAAGAGGATTGTAAAAACACCTCTCTAATGACAAACCTTGCACACATACAGGTCTGCAAGTGAGAATAGTCAAGGTCTGACATTTTAGGGGACATAAAAAGCATTTGTAAGTGGAAGGAATATTTAAGTAGGATTTGTGAATTGTCCCCATCTCTGCCATTAAACTTGTGAAGCTCTGGAAAAAGTATAGTGTTGGAAAAAAAATTATACAAACAAACAAAAAAGTACAGCTTTTATTGTCTAATATTGTAGTCTCTGAAACTAGTTCAGGGTAAAAGATCAAAGGTGAGAATGCGTATTGATGTGTGCTTTAGTATAAGTTGCATGGCATGCTGTCATTATTTACTCTGAGCCACAGCCAACAGGCAACAGAACTGAGGACAGTCTGCCACAGTTCTGCCTAATCCAAAGCATTGTTTACTTTGGCATCATGCGCCGCTTTTACTACTGACGGATTCTTACAATTACATGACCATTAAAGCTCAGGATGTACAGTATGTTCTTACTGATGCAACTCTAAATGGGCGAGTTAGTTAAAAGCTGAAGTGGGTGTCAGAGGCGGTGAATTATGACGTCAATCCAGGTACAAACGAGGCAGTTTACTGCCATGTTTTAAGACCTGAAAAGGTCTCATAGTGCAACCAAAGTAGGGCTGGACAACGTGACCTAAATTTGTATTGATTTATGACATCAGACTCATCTTTATGATCATAAATGTAACAATTACAGCTCCTAAAATGCACCACTACATAGTTTATGACAGCATCAACGAACAAACCATGTTCATATCTTGATCACAGTTTGTTTTGATAATCTAATTTTAGTATTCCTTCTCAAAAAATATTTGTTCATTTAATCTGTTTATATTTAAGAAAATGAAGAATGTAGATTTTTTCAAACACTCTAACATCAACATTGATATTGGCTTCAAATTTCTAGTTTGGAATCGCCTCTATTCAATATTCAACATTGATTTGTTGCTAAGATATTTATTATTATATACAAATGTCTATCAAATGCATACACAGAGACATTAAAACTAAATTTATCCCTCAAATCAAGCTTTGCTAAATGAAGATGTAAGGCAAAAGATAAAGGGGGGGTGGAGGGTAGATGCATTATGACACGATTTCTTATGTTTGAAGAGCAAAAATTGTCTGTGGTTGAGTCTGCATGCGCGAACAGGGCATACATCTGAATGGTGTGAGTGAAATTTGAATGGGCCCATTATATTAGGGTATGCTACTTATTTATGCTACTTACTAATGGATTTTCACTGAATCAGTTGGCTCTTACATATAATAAAAAAATTAACATACATTTGCCTCCCGAGTAGATTAAAAACCTCATGCATTTCAGGCAAGTTTCACACATGGAAAAATTAGCATAATTTTTGATAAAACATTTCCCTTCATGTGCATACACACACAAAAGCACACCAAACGCACACAAAGAACACAACACGTAGATGGGTACAAAGAGAGAACACCTTGTATCAAAACATTCAAAGTGGCCTCAGCTTCCCCTTCTTTTCCGTGCTAATTACCTCTCTCCCATCTCAATCAATAACATGCAAGGTGATTGTCTGGTTAACATTCTCCTTACATCCTTCATCAAACCAGCTGCCAAGCACTCTCTCTCCTCCTCTCTCTGTCTCTCTACCTCGCTCGCTCTCTCTCATGCACACACATTTCCTCCAGGGGACTAGCTGGAAAGGGGTACAGCAATAGCACACTCAGATACAATCAGGACCACTGATCTAATTCCCACTTGTCCATCTACACACACATTCAATTTGTTAGGACGCTTAGAGGAGTCTCTGGCGAGGTGTTTGTCTGGCTAGATCTTGCTGGCACCGGGCCCCATGGTTTCAGCTAATGTGAGTGTGAGCGTGTGGATGTGTGCATGCACAAATCCAATCCATGTCAGGAAGTGTTTCTCAGCATGTTAATCTACTGAATATTCCACCATACATTGGCCTTTTCACACCATTACAATGCAGTGCTAACAGGAAGAATCCATGGCAAAAAAAAAAAAAACAGATAAAAAAAAAAAAACAGGCCGGAAGATTTGCAGGCCAAGAAAAACACGAGCAGCATATGAGAGTATGCTTCTAAAGTCCAGTCAGTGGTCTACCCTTCAATAGTGCCGCACATTAAAACCTTGTCGCTGCGTGCCAGCCTGCCTGCCTGCTGGTCCACCAACAAGGTGACTTCCCCTCCCTCAGAGAAGTATATAGGTCATTCACTCTCTCTGCTTATGAAACCAGAGCAGACAGGCCAGGCTGCAGTGACTGTGCACCAACGACTGCCAGTAGCCTAAAACTAAACAAAAGCTACCAGACATTCCCAAATCAGGCTGTCTCAGCAGAGATGTTAGCCTTCAGTTTGTCAGCATGCAGGATGTGCAAGAATAATAATGGAAATATGTTTTAATTAGCTCGAGAGGATAAGGAAATGACATGAAACAAAGGTCTCCGGTCAGAATCGAAATTAGGACGTTGCGCTACATGGTGTGCATCATTCACTACGAGGTTGAGGGTACACACGATGTGAATTTCCTTTTTGTTTGGTTTCTTTTTCACAGCTCAAAATATTCTAGAGTTGCATTATGTGTCTGTTTCGAGAACGGCAAAAAATACAGACATGCTACTTGAGGTAACATCAGTTCAAACTGTTAATTCCTGCATGCAGAACCTTCCGTCATCTTTTATCTCATACTGAAAACACAGAGCCAAAGTGCAGGAGAGGATGTTAACTTAGTGAAAACGTTGATTTTAGGAAACTGCAATGTGTAGGGAAAAAAAAATCACAAAAAATACCCCTTAAAAGTTCTGCAGTTGTGTGAAGGCTACTTCTGTGAACTTGGGCTGTGACTTTTTGTCTTGACCCCCTGTCTTCTCTATTTCTGGGTACAGTCTTAGACAAACTCAATGGGACTGACTGCACAGATCAAAGGTCTCATTCTTCGCTCCAGTTGTTGCTTTTTTCCCATCCTACAGAAACCCCAGGGCAGCAGTTTCATTGTTTTCAGTGTCCTTTCATCTTTAAAGATAACACACAAAGCTAACAACTGATTTAGTTGCTGTTTATTTCCCATGTGGATACAGATGAGTGCAAGTACACAATGCCTGTTTCTTTCCACCGAAAAAAAATGTACAAGCAGAAATTTGTATCCTTCTGACTCTGTGCTGCATCCTAGACCAACATGCTGTGCAGGGAAGATATCAATGAAATGCCAAAGGAACAGAAATGTGAGAGCTGGGAGCCAGAAGAAGCCCACTGTGCCCTCTAAAATGTGTGAGGACCGAACCACACGACAGATGTTTGGGCTCAAATTGGCCTCTACTTTTTTTTTTTTTTTTTTTTGGAGTAATTCGGATGTCACACTGGGAGCATTCTCCAAATCGTTCAAATATCTCCACCCTCTCTCAGCTGTGGATGGAATTCTAAATCAGCTAAGAACAGAAAGGAGCGCCAAAGATTTATCAGAATCCGGAAATATTGCACTCGACGATCCCGGCAGGGACTTGAGAGCCGCAGTTCATAATCTACATTAACTGTAAACAGGCCAGAATGGGTTGAAAAAAAGGTCAGAAGTCATACGAGCGTGACATAACTAGGACAGTTTCCATGAACAGAGCATGAAGTTGAAGAAAAGTAACTAATTAGAGTTACAAAGGAAGTCAATGGCGGCTGTAGTTATTCTGAAGTTATCAAGATAACATCATTATGGGTGAATAATGGGCCTTGAGATGGCTGTATGGGAGCGGACAGCGGAGGCCCACGTGGTACGAATGAACCCTCTGACCTGCATAAGTACATTAGCATGACAGAGTCTGTAAACAAGCAGCTGAACCACAGGCAGAGTTCTGTTGTATAGAAAAACAATGTCCACATCATGCATGTTACAGTAGCTGCTTTCACATGGACCCTAATATTCCACAAGAAATCAATTGGGTTGAAAGCGGCTGCGTGAACCATTGATAATCCGCTCAATAAGGAAATATTAGCGCCTTAAAGCCATGTGAACGCTAAGGTTAAATGTTTCTCTCTGATTGGAGTAAGTATATTTGTGACCCACATGGGTTTAAAATCAAGAGATGCAATTTTAACAATAATCAAGGGTTATATGTAATTCTGTGTGAATTTCTATAGAAAATGTATCACTTACAACAATAAAATATTAGCTTTTAAAATCAACAGGTCTGCCTGTCATTGCAATGACCACTTTTTACCAAACTGATGTTACCTGTTATGTGGCTGTAGCCGGTAAGACAGGTGTAAAAGACAAAAATTCTGTTTAAATAACTTAAGTGTTATGTGTTGAATTTAGGAGAAATCATAGAAAATCACAATTCATGCTATACAAATGACATATTACTTATAAAGGATTACTAAAATAAATTTTGGAAAAGGAACCATCTAAGCATGTCAAAAAAGTTCACATTAAATTCTTTTGGTTCTGTATCATATCCCTTTATTTAGCGTCCATATAAACAATTACGATCTCTAATTTAAATGATATCAATCGCTTGGAGAAATGTTGTTTGTGTAACCAAAGCTACTGTCAGCCACAACACATACACACTTATGTACTCTACTGTACTGTATTTACACTGCTGTAGAGCCATCCGCCCACTGCAAAGATAAATTTGTGTGTGTGTGTGTTTTTGAGTAGACACACTGACTCGCTCATTCTAGAGGCTGTTATCACAGGGATAGTTCAGACAAGTACCACAGCCTCCCTGACCTGGCCCTCATGAAAGAGAAGCATCCTTGACTCTGCTAAAGAAAAAAACACACACACACACACACAGCTTCCATGGTACAGTACCTCTCTACAGTCTGGCCTACAATATTTATGTAATACACACCTTGGCAAGCTCAAAAACCTTAAGCTAGACCATTTCAAAGAATATTTATGTAACACACACAACTTGGCATTTTGGAAAGGTAAAGGTAGATTAGTTTAAACAAGCAGAGGGAGATGTAGAGGAAGAGAAAGAGGACAAAATGGCTTACATAACCATGCGCAGACAGTATAAACATTAGGTTGACACCCACTCACCGCCTCTCAAAGGGAGAGAGGTCTTATGGGTAGTGTTAGAGAGCCACCAGGGATTTATTTTTCCTGGTGAAGGTGACCCTGGCACCGGGCAGAGTACCTGAGCACACAGAAATATGAGATTTCCTCTTTGTCAGGCTTGTGTTACACCTGTGTTAAGGTTACAGTATAATCTACTCTGAATGGGAGCCAAAAAACTGATAACCTTAAAATGTCGTGCATGAGGGTTTCACGCATTCTAGTCGTGAGAAATAGTCTTTTTTTTTTCCTTTCAAAGTTGATAATTTGGCTCGTATATTTTTGTAAAATACACTGGATAAAGACTGAAAATGCACGGCAAATGAGGCGATTTCACCATCAAACAAACTGTAGTTCACTGCAGAAATGGCAAATTTGCTGTCTGATGGAATCTGGTATCCCGGCTGTGATTGCATTCCTTGTTTTAAATTCCAAGCTGTTGTGTTGTCTCCCATCCAAGGCTTATGCCTGCAAACTTTAAGTGACCTTCCCCATAACAGCAAATCATGATTATCTTTCTCCTATAAATCCACTGTTTTGAATGTAAACAAAGAAATGAGACAAGTCTCAGAAATGCATGCAAGCACACACGCACACACACACACACACAGCCCTCTGTAGGCTGCTGATAGAGACTCGGTCTACGGGTGGAAACAGACTACAGTATGATTGTAATCTACACACACACACAGAGTATTCAGTTTGTGCTCGACATGTCTGAAGCTGTACCTGGCTTTGACTTTATATTACACAAGCGAACTTAACAGCCAACCGCCACTGAACTTTGACCTTTTCTTCAGTGCGCGGCCTCAGCTGAGCGACCTCGGGGTCATACAGAGACAGTGGATCGCTTTAGGGCAGCGGGAGTGTAACCCGGCAGCTTTTAACTAACCAGACCTGTTTGACCATTGTAACTTCTGGATCATTCTCTGTCACACACCGTGAATCAAATTAATCACCTGAGATACTGTGGCTAAGTGGCAAAGCATGCAGGCATGAATCACACAGAGACGTGGCAGGGTGTTATTATCTTGTGGGGAGGATTATCGTGGCTGGAAACTCCCGTAATTCATGCTTGTCAAGGGCAGCTAGGCACTGATCACATCCATACAGTGTAAAATTAGACATTAGATGCCACTGCATGCCCACAGCTTTGTTCATAGTTTCTGTGCAGGACGACATGCTTGAAACTCTGTGTGAACGCTGCTCACACGCTGTTAATAAATGGCGGTCTGAATGCTTTTTGTACTTTTTCAAACTGCATTCAAAAAACTTAAAAAACTTTAAGAGCAGCCTTATTAAAATTCTGCTTTTTGCATAATGCCACAAGAAGAAAAATAAACAGTTCCTATACAGTTTATGGGGTCAACACACCCACTCATTCATTTCTGACCATATGCAGTCCACACAGTTCATTTACACACAGAGCATGAACCAGGCCAAAGATCTTCAGTGCTGCAAGGAACTCAATTTAGACAAATCTTGCATCTAAGCTTTGGAAATAATGTATCCATACAAAGCTGAGAAGAAAGTTTATGGGTGTAAAACCAGCACAATAGCTCACTTACTTCAAAAAAGTTTCACTGTTTCAATTGTTTCACAGCTAGAAGTGGACAAAGTATCAAAATGTTTCAGAGAGTAGATTATTACAAACAACAACCTGCAAAAAATTTCCACGTATATCATTAACACATTTTATTACAAAACAGCACAACTAGGGCCTTTCCTATTCTTCATTCACCCCCCCATGAAAACAACCCTGCTATTCATTTTTGCATCCCCTCAAGTCCTGCACTGCTATTTTTATTTGGTGACAAAGAGTCTTTACTGCTCAAAAAAGAGTTCGGTTCTCATGTGGTCCTCACACTGATTTGTTACTGATCACCAAAGTTTCTGTTTTTAGCACCAAGTTTTCCAAGATCCTTTGCTGAAAACAGAAACAGCCACAAAACAGCTGGAAACACAGATCAGCTGACACTGTGAGAAATACATTGTTGGACATCGACCTAACTTCCAGGCATGGGAAATCGAGTAACAATGCAAACAAGCGGCCGGTGATAAACACGCTGTTTAACACATGAAGGAACATGAAATACCAGCTCAGTGACTTAAATCACATTTCTCTCCTCAACATAAACCTACATGATAAGAACAAAAATAAGCACTGTCGATGGCCTAAATCTAACCAAATACACATAAAGGAGCCTGTTTTCTCCACCTTTGTGAAACATGGCTCAAAACGCACCCTAATCTTACCAACTGCCACGAACATAAACACAAATGGACCACTTCAAAGCTATGCTGCCAGACTGGTTCTGTTATAGACCCAAATCCTTTGATTTCAGTGGCATGGATGAACTCTAGACCTGGCCTCCCCTGGCGATCACATTTCAGCTCTATTCACTGCTTACTTTGCTTTCTCCCACCAACTCCATGCAATACCTGGCTCTTTACGAATGTTTCCACAGCCATGTTTGGGCCCTGTTGACTGTGCAGCAGGTGACCTCCAAACTCAGCTTAGAGGCCCTGGGACAAATGAGAAAAACAAATCCCTAGAGAGGGAGATTATCTTTAAGGGATCAGCCCTGACCTGAGCCACCTCCATGCCACATACTCCTCACCTCTGTTCTCCACTTTTTAGCAACAGTTAACCTCAGTTCACCCTCACCTTGTTAAGCACCAGGAAGGCGTCTAATCAATGAGATTATGACTATAGGTTAAATGCTGGGATTTAAGTTCCTTAATTCTTCAAAATCTAATGAAATTAGCTTTGTTTGTCAAGAGAAACCCAATGTGCTGGATGGAAATTTTCCTTTCCCATGTTATTCAAAAAGGCCTCACTCTGAATGTAGGTTAATGTACGCTGGCGCTGACACATGTTGCCAGCAACTCTACACATTAGCTGTCACATGCGATCTTCCTCAACACCCACCAGTCATTTAAAATTCTGCTGGGACAAACATGGAGGAAGGGCAGGCAGTCCAGCGTGTGCAAAGAGGAAACGCTGCAAACACAAAACAAAATACACCAACATACAGTACATACTGTGGGAATAAAGTTGTGCACGGGGCTGCCAACTGGACCCGCCTGAAGTGTTTATTATATGTATAGTTTTATAATCTAGTGGCTCACCAAAGTTGCAGGGTATAAAACCACAACCTCAAGAAGTGGGCTGCACATGGTCGCCACAGCTAAGTCCCTGGTTGGCTCAGATCCAGGTGGTTAGCACCACGGCAGCACATTCTGCATGTTAGCTCAAGGACTGCTGAGAGCTGCTCTCCAGTCAGCTTCTCTATGGCATATGACAGGTTCGACAACAGAAGAGCAGTTGTACACCCAGCTAGCACTCAGCCACATAGTCTAAATTGCTGTTGACAGCATCTATCAGGAGCTAATCAGGTAACCGAAAATATGCAGATGAAAGATAAACTCTACGACGACAAAAATGTGGATGTTAAGAGGTTTCCTGCATACTGTTTTTGCCAATTAAGTGTTTAAATGGCATTTCTGCTCTAAGTCATAAAGTAGGTAAAAAATAAAATTGATTAAAGCTCAGTCTTGAAATTGATTGTCAGTTATAAAAATAAATGAAATTAAATAAGAAAAATCTATACTTCACTCTTCTGCCGTTACAGTGATCTAGTGCTGTAAAATAGAAAGGAAAGACTCATCAAGCCGCAGCCAGTGTGATGAATGGTTTAACAGGATTATGACTACAATTTGTCAAGAAGCATCAGACCAGCTCATTGTAAAGCTCACATTATTTCCCTTAAAGGTCAACTTTAAGATTCTGACCTCAAAAGTACAAAAGGTCTCACACATGTGGAACAAAATGCAAAAGAAAAAGAAGGTTAGAGGGCAAAGACGCACACACACACAAACGCACACATGTACACACACCCAATGTGGGGCCAAAACTAAATGTGTCTGTGCAATGACCTTTTTTCAAATTCAGTGTGTTCACCTCCAAAGGATTACAAGCCCAGATGGCCACTGGATGAACAATGCAACACCTGCTGAGGGACATAGTGCAATTAGGTTCCCGCAAAAAACTACTGCAAAAATAAAAAGCCCAGTCTACACAATGTACCGTCAAAGGAACACATATATGTGCTTTTATGTTATAATTATTCTGATCCTGACAGCAAAATCCAACAAAATCTATAATACATCAACATCCATGCACAATATATAATAGTGGTTTATTAAATTTTTATTGAGGAGGATAACAGTGTTTGTTTTTTTTTTGATTTGTAAGAGAAAAGCAGAAGTAAAGTTCAACCACACAAGTGAATTGTTTAATCAAAATCTGTTACTACAATGCAATCTGTAACTTCCGGTGCTTTCACAATTCGTGTACAATAACCATGAAGCACCTAGAGTGACATTTTTTTAAGCTGTTTTAACTTTCATGTTGTGATTTAAAAATATTTCTAACCAAAACAGGTTAAGCAAAATAAGATACTGAGAATGATTTACTGAAGTGATGAAGAGAGCCTGGGCTGGTGGAACAGCACTGGAACAGGAACAAACCTAATCGACAACTTTCTCACTCGAGACAAAGTCACGCACCCATTAAAATGTGACAGGATTGGCACTGACTAAATGGAAACATGATACCGCTCTCCTGAAAGAGGATTTATGTGGAGAACTGAATTTTTTTTTTTCCACAAATGTTCACCAGTCCTACATCTCGGCTGGCACATTTATGCTTCTCACATGTCTTGCTCCTGCTGCTCTATCATAAGACATGCACCACGCCTTGGTCATCACCACATAACGCCCAGGCTTGCCTTAACATCAAAGTCTCTTGTTTTCTGTGTGTGTGAGTGTCACCAAAAAAAAAAAAAAAAGGGACATGTCGGCAACAGGAAGAGAAAGTGAGAATAAGAGGGGAGGGGGGAGTCAGGAAGAGAGACATACATATAAAATTCAAGAGAAAGAGGCATGGTGTTATAATTAACTGTTGTCAGCTCCCATTCATCCCTCCCGTCATCGTTGTACTTATACAGTATGTAACCCACATTGTAGCCTGGAACATGTTTCCCTGTCCAAAACAGGAAGTTAAAAATAACATCAGTCATCATAACCTTGGCTCAGGTGAGAGCTGCCTCACAGGTATGGCTGACTATTGATGCATATTTAATAAGGGGAAAGATTTGCAGTGGTGCATGTGGCTGCCCTTTCAGAGCAGGAGCCCATGTCATCTTTTTGGGACCGGCCAATTCCAGGGATGTCAGCAAAGGCGAGGCAGACCGGGGCGAAGGCAGAGAACGGAGGGATGAAGGGCCGAGTGAGACACAAGCAGATAGGAAGCAAGAGAAAATATTCAAATTGTGTTCTTACATCAACAGATCCTGACTTTCCTGGGTGATTCAGACGGGGTTCTTTAGATTTATTCATTTTGCACAAACACAACAATTAAATGGACAATTCTGAGTCAGTTGGATATAATTACATAATGATTGACGCTCATCTCTTGCATTTAGAGCTGAGCAATATGGTTTAAATTACATTAATTTTTTTTAAGAACACTGAAATATGCAAAATAGTTCAAATGCTTTTGAATATGCTTGATGTCAGACAAAGCTGATGGCATGATTTGAACAGAATTTTGTGAAACAATGACGCAGTATCTGCATATTAGTGCTAAAACTGTTAGTCTTTTTCAAAAAATCTAATAAAACTCTTAAATATTTCAAAGGTCCAGCTTCTCAAATGTAAGGATTTGCAGCTTTTTCCCTATATTATGTCATTTTAATGTGAATTGGTTCAGACAACATAATGAAATGGAAGACGACACTTTGGCTGCTCTGAACTCACAACAGGCCTCTGACCTTATTGTTCTTCTTGATATTTTAAAAATTGAACAATCAATTAAATTTTTAGAATAAAGAAATCATATCACCAACAACCCTAGATTATATTGTCACAATAAGACTATTCTTCTAGAGGATCCTTTGATATCAGCAAGAAGCTTCTTCATGTTTTTTATCAGGGGAATCTCAGCTAGTGTCCTCTTTAATTCTGTGCTCTACTGGATGTTCAGAGGGTTGGTTGGGGGTGGGCAGAATCCCTGGGGATGATAAAAACAGGATCAATAAAATGATCAGAAAGGCAGGCCTAGTGATTGGCCTCACTTACTGTAAAAAAAAAAAAGAAAAAAGAACGAAGGCCAAACTCAAAACGGTTCCATCCATTACACACAGTTTTTGAACGGGCTCAGAAGCACATTCACACAGCGACCAGCGATGCTTCACTGTTCTACTGAACGGCTCACGAGGTCTTTTGTTCCAGCAGCTGTCAGATTTCTAATGAACACTTTTAAATTTGGTCTAGACCCATCGGACATTTCAGCTGTTAATCATGTCTCAATTGGCTTTTTATGGTGTTCTTTTTTGTTGTGAACTACGAATGCAATGTCTATATTACTTGTTGTCTGAATGAGTTCTTTCGGCGGCATGAAGTTTCTCTGCTGGGGATTAATAAAGCTGTTCAATCTAATATAATATAACTAAAAGTCCATAAATGTTAATATTAAATAAAGCTGAAACCATTTGCTGATTTTTGGGATTAGCTGATCAGTAGAAAATTGATTGCCAACTAGATTGATAATCCCGCGCCATTAAAAGCAATGCTTACGCACAAAATGCTGAATGTTCTCTTGTTTCTGCTTCTCAGTTGTAAGAATATTCTGCTTCTCTTCATCTCATGTGATTACAAAATGAAAATTGGTTGGAATTTTCACTTTACATCCCTTGAAAAAAAAAGCATTGGTTGGAAAAAACAAGATATTTAAAGACATCTTGCTTGGCTTTAGTCAACTGTAGTTGTGATAAACTGTGATTTTTTTCCCCCTATTTTATGACATTCTTTAGATAAAAGCATTAGCAGACTCACTGATACAAACAATTGTTAGCTGCAGCCCTGAAACTGATTTATTGCCCAGCCCTGCTTCAATATGTCCTCCTTGACGTCGCCTCAAGTCTTGTCGCTCACTCACCACATTATTATGAATAGTATATCAAGGAAGAGCCGCGGCAGTATGCATAATGGAAATGAAATGGTATGTGCTGCTCATCATCTGACTGCACTGTCCTTGCCCTCTTTCTCCAGGCTAGCAGTCACATGCACACAAATCTATTCATAAAATACAGTTGCAGGCACATATGCAAACATATGTAGCATTTCCCGCCACATTGTAATTCCCTTCACGCTGCACTTTTAATAAATCATAACATCAGGCTCTGCCACTAAGACGCCCTTTTCAAATAAAACATTAGCCCAACCAAATACTCCTGGGGCTCAAAATATCTCCCACATTTTCCATCTGAGGGAAATATTGTCGATTCACAGGTTTCCTCTCCTTCTCCTTCTTCTTCTTCTCTCTCTCTGCTGCTCTTTCCCTCAGTGTCTTGCATTTACACTATATCTCATTGTTTGAGGTGTATGAAGCTCTGAAGATTAGGGTAAATACATGACATCTTGAGCTTATCGCATTAATATTTTAAGAATGGAAGACAGGTCTCAGGTGTGTGTGTGTGTGGGGGGGTACCTCTTGAATGTACACACTCTTATTTTGCAAGGTTTATGAGAGTGATGGGCTTTGTTATGAGGATGAAAGATGAAGAAGTAGTATTTAAATCTGGGTGTTTTAAGGATTGATCTCTTTGTTAAAGGAGACTATCAGTGCTCTAACCTTTGTGGATTTTCAAAATATTTTAATTACTTTTTCTGTGAACAGGAGTTTAGTCTCAAGTGACATACTGAGCTTTTAAATGGAAGGCCATGGGGATTTTCACAGTGAACAAAGGATTCCCTATTGAAACACAGGCTTTGTGCAGCAGAAAAGCAGCTTGTGGCTCTACATTTTCTATCTATTCACTGTTCTGCTTCATGTTGCGAAACCCGTCAGCACTAATGAGTAGCTTTATAAGAGGAAATAGAGCGTAATTGTTTTTTTTTTCTTTTTCTGAGCAATACAAAGACATGGGTGGAATTGGGAAAGATGTCCATCAATCTCACATGAAGCATATACAGTACCTTCTACCATGACCTGACAGGCACTAAATCCAGATTTTTGACACCATGTGCTGTGTAGCAAGCTGACGGGCCCCTCAATGTGCCACTGACTCCTCTTTATGTACTCTGCCCCCAGGGTCTGTCTGTCCACAGAGGCTTTATATGAGAAAGTCTGTCATAACAGCCATGTTAGAGTGCGAGGCATGCCCATTTCACAACGATCCCTGGCCAAAGCACACAAACTCTGGTTACTGTAAATTCAGGAAAGGTGCCAGGCTGCTCTGTACAGATCTGTCACCACCACATCCCCTTGGGAAACAGAGGTCATAATTTCCATTTAACACCCACTGCTCCTACACACACGCGTTACGGTTTATAGCCTCGCATGTGTAAAGCATATTTAAGAGATACATATATTTCTGTGTTTTATAGCCTTGCATAATGAAGCATTAAAAATCCAAAAAGGCCCAAATCTGAAGACTGATGCTGCTGCTAAATAAATCAGTATCTGGCTAGCACCGTCCAAAATACAAAGACATAGGTATTTGATTTTTGTTTTAT
Organism: Acanthurus lineatus; assembly: GCA_029814665.1. Classification (NCBI taxonomy): domain Eukaryota; kingdom Metazoa; phylum Chordata; class Actinopteri; order Acanthuriformes; family Acanthuridae; genus Acanthurus; species Acanthurus lineatus. The sequence goes on from JAPZDV010000020.1 coordinate 3,731,261, forward strand.
TTTGATTTGTTTTTCTGCACCAGATTTTATTTATTTTTTCTCAACTCTCCACAGTATCTTGCTTAGGATGCTAAGCAAAACCAAAGTTTATTTCTGTTCAGAAAATCTAAAAAAATTCTGTTCTTAGCAGCAAACAGTTGCAATCGAGCTAAAGTTGTAGCTCCACTTGGCCAAAGATGAGACTGGGCTATGCTGTCGTCCCAGCGTACAAGAAGCAGAATCCATTCAATTTATTGACAAAAGTATGTCTGAATCCAGTATGGTAGCTGTATGACCCCATACAGCTTCTTTGCTTATGTAACTTTTTGAAATAGTTTGCTATCAGCCACTTTCCAGCCATCCATGTATGGTAGGGTAATAAACTCGGTAAAGTGAGACAGCATAACCTAGTCTTCTTTGTCAATACAGAAGCGTGCACTTTGAACTGTATTGATGATTGATGCCTTGATACCTCTGTGAATGTGAACTGTGTTGACTCATAGGTCGAAGACTGCAGATTTACCCTACATAACATATATTTGCCGTGACTCTCAAACACATTGCCTTGGCATGTTAGTCCAACTCAAAAAGAAATCAGCTCAGTAATTTCAGCAATTTCAGTCTCACAAACATGTAGTATTTGTAACAGCCCAGTTTTAGCAGAACTAGGACAATAAAACAACTTTTTCTAACATCATGTAAACCTACTGACCATTTCAATTTCTCCAGACAACTTTTTAATGTTCCGCGTAGACTATATTTTTATATATATATTGGGTG
>JAPZDV010000020.1:3732119-3746682 GCA_029814665.1 Acanthurus lineatus
TAGACTATATTTTTATATATATATTTATATATATATATATATACACACACACACACACACACATATAGCACTTGATTTTCTTCTATAATCTTCTCTGATTAAATTCAACTTTCATCTAATGCTGCCTTTTTTTTTCAAATGGAGGGCTAACTTTGGCTTGCTGCTGAAAGGTCCTTACCCCAGCTGCTGCTCTTTTAGGGCGCCTCTGCAAACACTTTTGCTTTCTGAGCCATCTTAGTCGTCTTTTCCTTCATGTCTCCCCTTTTTTCCGTAACACACTGCGTGTATTATCCCTGTAATCTTTGCCTCCTGCTGACCAACTTCTTCTAATTTATGTGGATTAAAGCCATTTGTTGCACAAGGCAAATCGTGCCATTGTGGAGCCAAACACCAACACTGGCTTCATGCTGGAGACGTACATCTATTGTACAAATGGACGCATTTAATCGAGGCATTATTTTTTTTTTTTAAAAAAACATGTTAGTTAAACTGTCTTATTGAACTCATTGCACCCCACTTTTTTTTCTTTTTTTTGCCTGGCTTGAATGTACAAAAGGACTATTTGAAAACTTGTTTTTGTTGTGATAGCATCAGCTGTTATTAGCGAGAAGCAAATGCTGCAAAAATGAATCTGTCTGAGCTCCTCGGCCATCAGTCAGCAACAACACTGCTCACTGCTGATTTAATTGGGTTACAATGGATGCCATAATGCAAACACAATGCTATGATGATATATGTCCTGCAAAAAAAAAAAAAAAAAAAAATGGTAATAGGGCCAAGTCTGTATTCTTTGTTCCTTTTCCTTACCTGCACTGAAAACCTTCTGCACAGGGAAAGAGGAGTGAGAAAGCAGTGAGAGAGTTTAGCCATCCCTTGCAGCCACAGCTTATGAAGCTGTTCCAACAGTCTGGCACCCAAGGGAGCCATGCTAGTTCAGGTCTGTCTGTGCAGCATTAGCATGTATTCCCTTGGTCTTTGGCCAGGGTAACAAGAGATTCAATTTCCCCCGTTTCTGGTCCACTGAAATCAATTGGGGCAGTTAGGAACAGCAGAGTGTGAACGATACAGACTAATTCTCCTGGAGAGGGAGGTTAATGTGAAGTGCACAAGGTCAGCGCATTTATAAAGGTAACTTTGGTTTTTCCTGCGACTTTCTCTTCTGTTTTTTCCTCCCTCTGTCTTTTTCTTTCTCTCACATGAACACACACACAGCCGCAGAGTCCCAAAGTGGTTTCTTTCTCCTTCACTCGTTCACTCTCTCCTTCTCCCTCTATGTCTCTTTCCCTCCCCTGAACAGGTTTTCTCTAACAGTCTCAAGTTTTCTCCCTCTACCCCTTTTTTTCCTCCCATTCTTCCCTCTTCTACTCCTCTCTTCCTGCATGCTAAGGAAGTGTCTCTTTACACATCGCAGGGGCTCAGAGAAAGCTGTGCTGCAATAATTGGATTATTGAGCAATCGGCAAACAAACATAAGACACAAAGCTCAGGATCAATACGGAACGCTTGCATCATTTCAGGTGGTCAGAAGCAATCAGAGTGCTAGCAGTGAATAAAGCCGTCAAACAACTTGCTGTTCAGTAGTAGAGACTTTAAGAATAAAATTGGTGGTAAGACGTCAATAGTTGCTTCTAAGACATCAAAGGAATCTTTCCTCGGAGCAGACACTCCCTGTCCTGCTCAGCCTGGTGAATTTGGATGAATGTATGTCGCGAGGCTTAAACTGAGCCCAGCAGTGAACAACACAGTCTGTCTGTGGCCAGAGAAATAGCTTTGGGTTTCTGCTGTGTATTAATGAGCAGATGGACAGTTGTGAGGTAATCTGCTGCACTTTCTGTTTACAGCCAGGTAGCACTATAAACTGGCTAAATGTAACAACACCTTCATTATTGACGGGAAACATAAGATGTGTGGAAAATGAAGTGAATATGTAAGTGACAATGATAACTGGAAAATAAGTGGCTTCTACAAATGTTTTGTTTTGTCCAACTGGCAGTCCAGTTGTGTTTATTGGATTAGGGCTAGTGACCATTACATCACCAAGCTTCTAGGACTTCATAGAGACAGACAGATTAAGTTCCACACTAGTGCAACTGAGCCAACTAGCAAATATTCACCTTTAAAAAGCTGTTACCACATCACTTTTTGAGTATGTTTGCCCAAAAATGTCTTGTCTTGTCCACCCAACAGTCCTTACTACAAAAATATTCTAATTAAAATGGCATATAATAGGGAAAAGCTGCAAATTGTCGCACTGAAGAAGCTGGAAGGACAAAAAATGTTTTGCATTTTGCCTGAAAAGTTGCCCATCTGATTAATCTATTATTAGAACTGTTGCTGGTTAATTTTTCAGACAATCATCATATCAACTGTGGAATTTTTTTGCATTTTTTTCATATGAACCAGTCAGAAGAAGGTATTAATGGGAGGTTAAAGCGAGCATATTTGTTTATTCACATAGAACCATCACCATGTCAGTACATTGCCTGCAAGCCCAAAAACAAACCATTTTCCCCCTGAGATCCTCTAAAAACAACAGCAAATCATGCAGTCGATAGCTTATACAGTACATTGTGCATCCACACTGTGTATACAGTTTCACTGTAAATCAAAACTGACTTGTAAATTCAGAATATGTGCGCAGTTATAACGAGAGCTTTTTCTAGGTCAAGTGAATAAACATTGCCAGTCTTGCATACTTCCTTTAGCAGCAGACAACGGGGGGAAAAAAGAAAGACTTCCTCCAAAGTTTGCCAAGGGAACCTGTTTCACTAACCCTGAACTTCTGGTGTGGAACGTAAAAGTTGAGCTCCTGCCCGCCTGTCAGGTTGTGGCGAGGAGAGTGTCGATAAAAATGTTACATCGGAATTGACATGCTGGCAGTCTTTCAAACAAAAGCCCTGCACTGTCATTCTGCTTTACTGTCTCTCTGAGCACACAGTCACTAAGACCCTCTCTCTGCTTTCTTTCTTCTGCTTCCTCACCCTCTCTCCCCCTCCTCTCCCTGTCTCCCTCCCCCTCACTCTCTTTCTGCTTTCTCTCCCTCGCTCTCTCTCTCTCTCTCTAAAACCCTTATAACATCCTCGGGATTTAAGAGCTTAAATGTCAGTCCCATGATATCAGTGCCATTCAGATTAAGCGCCTTAAATACGATGTAAATGTATAAATGTAGGCCAATGAGTGGGCACCATTCAATCCAATTAGCCATAATGAAGGCAGTCTCAAGGAATCTCAAAAGCCATAATTTCTAATCATTCCTTGCACTTCACAGACAAACAGCTCAATATATATTTTACCTTCATATAGAATGTGGAGATTTTTGTTATTTATAGTTTGTGACTAGAATAACTTCAAGAGAAAGCATGAAAGAGCTTAAAATTTCCATGAAGTGAAAATCAGTGGTAAGTGTTTTTGTCTCATATGTCTAAGGCTATACTTACCATGTACTCCAGTATCTTGCCAAGCAATGACAAAGTCATTTTGTAGGTTTTCCAGATGGATTCTGGTATTTCTGAGTTTTTTAAATTCCCAGTAAACAATTGACAATTTTGATGACTAACTCTGTACTTGGGGGCATAAACCCATTTTTGCATCCTTGGTGTTTCTTTGTGATTACCCCTCTGATGTCATCCCACTGCCCAGCCTCAACTCTGAACAGATCGCTTGAATGTTACTTGTTGCTAAATTAATCGCTAACTGCTGCTAAGTACAACAACATCAGCAGCCTTCAACAACGACAGTATTGTCATTCAATTTGGTCCTTATTTGTTTAAATTTTCATATTGGAACAAGAGGCCACATTAGTTATTGTGATATGGGGGGAAAAACACAGTGGGATTAGCATTTTCTAAGTTTTCAGTTTGAAGATATTGTGCTAGTTCCAAAATAATGTATGTCATGGTTCGGGCATGATCTTTCCCTCTTTGTCTGTCCTCCCGCCTGTAACACAAGGAAGCATTTGTCCATTTGCCACCTTGTTTATAGGCTTCATGAAATTACGAGCAAAAGTTAAAGCGCACATGGGGGTGGGCAAACAAGACACTAAAACTAAACAGAAATAGAACCCTTATATAATTCCTTTATCATCGCAGTTTGTTACTAAAGGACAAAGAGCAGCGGATAAAACTCTCAGTAAACTCTCATTTCATGCAGTAGACACTGCAGAAATGTTCAACAAGGCGTTGCACGTATGTTTCAATACTGACTCGCTCCAGCAATTTAAAAGCAGTCCCTATCTGAACATAAGAGCTTAAATTTAGTGTATTTGACGCCACAGTCTCTGGTCAACACAGTGCAGAAACATCAAATAAGACTAGTCAGAGGGAGTATGGGGCAGTCAAAAAAGTAAACAGCAGTTCACTGAGGAGGTCTGCACTTAAACACGATCCATCTCAACCCTTTGTATTTTATGCTAACCACATTTCTATGAGCTGATATCATCTGTCATACTATTTGTAAGTCAAGATAATGCCAAAATGATGGTGTACACAGCAAATAATGAATTCAAACTTCCTTATTGACCAAGCTGGGATCTTATTCCCAAGCCACAGTTGTGTAACAGCAAAATACCCTTCGGCACCATGTTACGACTTTACAGTCACACATCATCCTTCAATCAATCTTCAGGACGCCTCTATGTAGCCTAATTATACCTGGGTTTGACCTGGTTGGCAGTATGTCTAATAAACTCTATTTCCTTGTATTACATACTCCAAACAGGTTTTACAGTTGGTTGTTTTTGTTCCAGTGGCCTAACTGTCAAGGATTGCATTTCACTGGATTTATTCATTTATTCCCACACTGTTGTACTTAAATAATTTTTTTAGTTTCTGTGAATTTATCATTCATTCATTCATGGAGAAATAAATATGCATACAGCAGTATGGCTGTAGGTGTCTATACAGCAGTGTTTTTAGTTGGTGTGTGTGCGTGTTTTTCTCGGTGTGTGTGTGTGCACCATTTCTGCCAATGGAAGCTTCAATTTTTGGAGAATCAAATATTAGTAGGATGCATTGATTTTGGAACAAACCTCTACGTTCTTGTGTGAGCTCAGTCCTCCTGCCAAGTTTGTCTGGTCTGTCTACTCGCTCTTCCTTTCCAGGCAGGAGAGCCACTTTTCTGAGCCGCGTTCAACGTGCAAAGCAATCACTGTGTGCATCCGCTTTCTCTTCGTCTCTCGCTGATGACATTAGAAGGGCTCAGACACGGTGATAAAGACGTATCAAGCTTTTAAGCATTTTAGCAATTCCCTACTACTTTCTACGCAGTCCTGGCTTGTATTAGACTGTTTGGCTTGGTCATGCTCTGGACACTTAACTTCAATAAATCAAAAAATCAAATCTTGGCCAACAAAACTCCAGCTGAAGTGGCAAAAAGACAGGTGTTTGGCTGGAGTATGTTTAAAGTACCCGGCTAGCCAAACTTATGATTGACTCTTGATTATGTAATTTGGATCGTAACATGTATGTAAGTAAGCACCTAAAAGTATGAGGACATATTCTTTGACACTGCTATGTAATTCTTCAGAATAGGTCTCTCTCCCTGCCTTTGTTATTAGGCTGAAGATAGGTGTGGTTAAGTTACACTGTCACGACATAATTAGAGAAAAGATCGTCGATGTTGCTCTCTCACCAAGCTCATACTTCCAAATATGAGACAATGCACTACACCTCTCTGCTTTTAGCTAGCTTAAGGTTTCAAATTAACCTCACAAGGTTGGAAGCTACTGAGTTAAGCTAACTAGCAGACTAAAGTATAGAACCCAAGTCTGTTTGAATCACAGAGTTGAAAAGTAGTTTAAAAGTTTATCATTACAGAGTTAATGCTAAATGCTTTATATTTGAGATTGGACGATGCTAACACAATAAATTTCATAATTCTGGGGCAACAGTCATGGATTTGGATGGTTTAGCAGCTACTGGGGCAGCTAGTTGATAATAAGCTCAAGTTAGTACTAACCATTTCTTCAAGAAGGTAAATTTTAAATATAATACTTTGACAGTCTAATCTAGTTTGCTAGTTTGCTGGTTAGTTGAGTGTTCTAGCTTTCTCATCAAGTTCACCAAGTTCATTTAGTCAAGTGATGGACCAATTCTCAAAAAAGAGCTATTGATTAGACATAATCTGATTACAACCACCCCACCAGTGGTTTGAGAAGATGAATGAACTATAGACTATTTTGTGTAATATTTATGAACATTTATTTTCACTCAGACTTTTGTGAATGCTTACTGAGACACTCAACTTTGATATTATTTTCACTATCTCGAGCCAAGTTTCCAGTGGCTTCAAACCCCACTCTCATCCATAGAGTTAGCGGCAATGTCTCCCAAGTCAGTGGCTATCGGCCAACAGGAAAAGTTAACAGGAAGGACGAAAGACATTACATTCCTCAATCCCTTTAGACATGCACAGTAAAGGGTATTTCCCCTTTCTGTTTAAAATGAAAAGCAAGCTGTATATGAGTTAATGCTTTTTGACTGGTGTCAGAGTACACATGCACTCCAAGTACAAAGCAATAGTTCATTCAGACTGTTTGAATTGACCCTCAAATAATTGCAATGATTTGGACTCACGGAAAACAAAGTAATGTTCATGTTCCATGCTTTTAAACATAATGCTTTGATAATTAACATGCATGATTCATTTACTGGATAAACCAATTTTTCCATAATTAAAAAGAAGGGGATAAGTTCAATGACGTACTGGTTGATGAGTTGGGATTAATTATGACCATGTGGTTATTTATTAAGACCTTCCACTCTGAAACATGAATATAAAATAGAATAAACTGAAATGGGCTTTTTTCTCTGACCTTCTCTTTCTCTTCTGCTTATCCTAGATCATCGTCTTTCCCTCTCCCTCCATCCCTCTATGTTGCTCTGTCTCTACCTCTTCTGTCTCCATCCCTCTCAATTTTCTTTTTTACTGTAAATCTCAGATTCTCAGAGGGACACTGACATAAACTGGAGGAGACGCTAGCCTTGCAGTTATTTCTGTGCTTCAGTTTTATGTGGCTTCAGTAATAAATGACAAAACAGGGTTTATTTAACATTTTAGAGAGTTTAATTTTTAACTGTGTCTGTACAGAGTGTGTATATATATATATATATAGCCTACTGTAAACACAATAGGAAAGTCATATTGTGAGTAATATATTTTTCATTGAACTTTATGAGCCAGTATTGCTCTTTTAACTTAGGAGATCATTGCTAATAAAAAGACATGGCCTACACTCGCTCATCAAGATCATTTAAATGTGTCCTTCTTTCTGCTCCTAACCCAACAGATAATGTTGACTGTCTTTATGCATGTATCAGCAATGTTAAATAAGGTCACACTAAATTGAGAAATTCCTAAGCAATGCGTATTTGGATATTTAAGACTTTTTATAGCCCTGAAGTGTGCTGTAATTTGTCCTTCACTAGGCACCACCAACTCACATGGTTCCTTCTGACAGACAGAGACATTTTTGCTGAAGAGTGTGAATTTATAATGTAAATGAATGTGACTTTAAAAGGAGTACTTGACCTCAGCAATTACAAAAAAAATTCCTAATTATATCTGCATGTTTGGTTTCAAGGAAAATCCTTCCCTAAAAAGAGGGAAATATCTCAAGGAAAGACATCTAGACACCAAGACAAACATATGACCACCACTGCTAAAAACTGGAAATACAAATCTTGCACCTTTGTTTTTTTGTTATCCTCATGAACGATTTTACGATCTGTTCAATGTAAACAGTGACGGTGATTTTTTGCTGATTCTCTCTGTCTATTCCTCACCAAACTGGACTACAGAGGTGTGCTGATCCATGTGAACAGGCTGTAACCCTCTTCTTGGCACACTCCTTTATGTACAAGAGCCTAATCTGATTTTAATTCACTGCAGGGTTAACAGCTGCTGGAGGCAGAGCGAGCTCAACTCTATGAGGACAGATCGGATCAATTGCCCGATCCATCCATCTATAGGCAGCGAGTGGAGGCTAGCCTGTGCTGCCCAGGTTTTAGATGAATACATTTTCTTTTAATCAGAGTCACTACGACCTTTCATCAATGCCATCTTCCCTCCGACCAATGAGGTGTGAAGAAAGAGGAGTAGACAGGTTTGAATGTCCTTCAGTGTCTGTCCTGTATCATTACCCATCTCTCAAAATAGATCGAAGCTATCTAAAAAAAGAAATCCGTTGTCATGCATTCAATGTGCTTGGGTGAGCTTTGAGCCCTCTGTCCAGCGGTCGTGTCAGTTGTGGGTTTTGCCTTCACTACATTAGGGTCCAGCCACAAATGAACTGTCTGATTATTTCAGAAATAAAATCTCTCTTTTACAATCATTCCTTTATAAGATTTATGTGTCGTTCACATTTTAGACCAAAAAGTACATGTTCTCTCAGAATACTACCAAACTGTGCCAAAAACTGAGAAGCCACACTAAAATATCCACATTTCCACTAAACAGCTGTGGCTGTTTACAAGTGTGCTTATATGAGTGTGAGTGTGTGTGTGTGTGTATGTTTACACCCCAAAGGGAGCCACAAGGGGACCAAACCAAAGGGAGACCACTGAGGGGGAATAACTAAATCATTCAGCCCACAGATGTTTGTTAAATACCACAATGAGACGGAAAGATGGGCCGAAAAAACTGTCAGATTGTTGTGCGGATGTGGTGTTCTGTCTGACCAGCGGTGAGCATGCACTCGACAAATGTGGAGCTAAATCTTTGAATCCATGTCAGCCTGCCTGTGGCGCCGTCTCACGTGAACTAGACAACAGGAGGACTGTAAACCTTTCACAAACACAAACAGTGAAATACTTGGCATGTGTAGCACTCATGAAAGTCACGGAGAAAATGTTTATTGAGATGCGGCTTAATCAGAGATGAGGGAATACAAGCTGAATTTCCTTCATTTTAATTAGTTTTTTTTTTTGAAGTTTTATGAATTTCCAAGGAAGTTTCATGTAAGTTAAGATAAAAGTAATACAAATTTTTCAGTTGAATAAATGCTCAAACAGTTCACAAAGCCTACCGATGACCTACACGCCCAATGGTGAGTAATTAATAATCACGAAAAATCTTTTCACTACAGTGAGGCGTGTCATCAAGAGGGCTGTACATACATCAGCCTGTACAGTACTGAACCCTCAGGCTAGCTCTGCTGAGGCCAGCGCCTCTCCCATCACTTCAACACATGTGATGTGCCCTCATTTTCAACACCATTAATCTCGAGGGGGGGCGCTGGCATGAGGAGGGTTGTGAAACATAATGCAGTAGACTGAGCATTGACTCAGCATTTTGCCATGCTATTCATCTTGGGACTGTGCAAATGGTATGTGCCATTGCTTAACTGGGTGTTGTAGTTCATGTGCACCCACAAACCACCAGCGAAGCTGCGCACATGCAGCCACTTTTTTAAAACAAATAAACAAAGGAGTGCAGAGAAAATGGTGGATAATTAGAATTTAATAGCTGTACTTCTATGAGCCTGAACCCACAGGTGAAGTACAGAATAATGGAACTGAACAGAAATTCCCAACACTTAAGAAGCTGTTGTAATTATCACTATTAGGTCACCGGATTAAGAGCAAGTTGAGCAACAACAACAACAAAAAACATGAATGTGCACTCTGGTGTCATGCAGTTTTTTTCCAGTTGAGAAAAGTCTGAAATGTATTTGTTAGTTAAAAACTTAGCATTAGCATGTAGAGAAGCCTCAGTAAACCTAGTCATTTTCAAAAAATAAGGAAGGAAGGGCCACTAGTACTGTACTACTAATACTAATACTTCTCATACTAGTACAAGAACTTATAAATGTTATTGATGGCTTTTTCAAACATACTTCTACTTGCTTAGCTATTCCTTAGTTTAAACCTCACTGTGTCTAAAATGGTCCAAAATGTGACTAAAAGGCCACAGTATAAATCTCTCCAACATATATTAATATATTGCTGTTAGTTTACTTAAAGATATTGCTCTCCTATTGTCTCTTTTAAGTCTAGTTCATAAATAGCAAGAAAACAACTTCCAGACATTTATATTTGTAAAGTCCTGCCAGGAGCAATGGAAAAAAAAATGTTAAGTGCATTTGCAGCATACACCATTTATATTTACAAAACCAAGGAGCACAGTTGACTGCAATACTGCTGAGTGCCAATACCTCTTAAGCGCTGGTATCGATACCAGTATCAGTGAAATCTTATCAACACCCACTCCTCCTCACAAGTGTTTTGAAGGGTGTGACACTTCTTACCTTAATTACTGCAAAGACTATTGGATCTTTAAATATACAACTATCTGCTTTTCTTTCTCTCCTCCTCTGTCTCTCTGCGTGTATCTCTTTCTGTAGGGAAACACACATGCATTCTTTATAAGTGCAGACACACACATATGCACTCAGGACGGCATACTTCACTTCTTAACAGGTTTTCTCCCTCTCTCTCTCTGTACTGTATGGTAATTTTCTCCTGTTCAGTTTCTGGCACCCCTCCAGTGTAATCACTAAGGGGAAATCACCCCTTGAAACACTTTGAGTGTTTTGGCCCTTAATTCACATTGCATGAAATGAGCATGCAGCTCTGTTCACAGAGGAAAAAAAAAATTCTTTGCCTGAGTAGAGCTTGTCTAATACAACCCACAGATGGGGGCTCTAATAACTAATGCCAGGGCTGAGAGAATTAAACGACAATTAAATGGGACCTGTTCAGTACCTGATCTGAGAGTTCGTTATTTCCAGACACCTGGTAATGACATACAGTGTTTCATGTATGGGGCAGAAACAGCACAGCTGTTCTGTGACACCTGCTTATAACTCACTTGAATAAATTCTTTTACTCTGAACATTTGAAGTTGTGCTTGTGTTCATATGAAATATGTTACCCCAGTACTAACTCTCCCTTTATTTTTTCTTTTTTTCATCTCAACCAGCTATTAGAAAAAAAGGGATGAGACTTAACCAAAACAGTAAACTTAAATAAGAAACAAATCAACACTGAAAGACACATAAAATACTATTTAAAACTTTAGCGAGAACGTTCAGGGCTAAAAAATTAAGAGAAAGCAGAAGTCGACTGAGCCTGGCTCCAAGAGCAAGATGTTAAAATACCCAACATAACAGTTCAAACACACATTTACAATTTGTTTCATTAATAGTTTTGGTCGCTATAACTAAATTAGCCTTTCAGGGAAACTGTATGGGAGGTGAATTTTTACATAACTAACTCAGTTAAAATATATTAAGGCTGAAAGTTTTGCATAATCAAGTGTGTGTGACTACTTTGAGTTACAACAGTGGCTGGCTGTCTGCTGAGCATCACCTCAGCTAAAAGAGTCACTGAACTTGACCTCTCTGTTTGTGGCACTGGTGCCTTTTTTTTAAGAAACTGTCATGCAAATATCAGACAAGCTATATGACTTCCTGTGAGATGAGGTGTCCCAACATCTGAGAAGTCTGTGCCTACTGTCTGGATAAGCATTGACTTGGGTTGAGTTAGGCACCGCCAATATAAAGACTGGTGGAGCCACTTCACTGAGCTTCGCAAAGGCTCTTCAGAAACCTATAGGTGAAGTCAACAAGATAGCATCCATGTTTTATACAATCTAAAGTAGAGCTGAGTGTTGGCAGGGTGTTGAGGAGCAATAGGATGAATCATATGCAGTGAGAGAGAAAAATGAAACATGAACACAAGCCCGAGGCCATTTTTTAAAACTCAATAACCTGATTAATCAGAGCACTCACATTATGAACATAGTGCTAACAAAGTGCTAATATTTTTTGAATTCATGTACAACTCTCCATAACCTGCAGTGGAAGGAGCAGATATACAGCTGTTTACAGGTTTTAGCTCTCTATTTTTCTCCAAGCACTGCCCATGGTTTGTAATAACAGTGATGCTTTCAATGTGATGTTACTGCAAACAAGTTGGGACAATTCTGTCCTCCCATAATATTTAGATTAACGAGTCTCTACCATCCATACACTCTGGGAGTCTGGTGATATCTGACTGTAAGTTCATCCCTATAATCCTTTCCAAATCCATCTGTATGACGCTTTTTTTACATTACAAACTGTCATGATCTACTGTTAGTTTAACAAATATTGATTAGGGTAACTGCAAAGTTGTATTTCTTTGCTAAACCTATTGTATTCCTTTAAAGTAACTGCTGCCCAGGTACCCTGGACAGACCAAATTAAAATAACTGAATGTTACAATAACATGTTTAGCATATTCAAGGAATAAATTTTCTGTAAAGCTTTTTATTTTTCTATAATGAGAGTGTCAGCTGACAGAAAGCAATTTTTTCTTGCAGTCAGTCACTGACAAGTTCCCAAACAATAAGCAAAGGCTCCCACTGTTATGACAACACTAAATTATAATGACTCAATGATAAATGGAAAACATTAACAAACCCAAATTATGTTTTTATGCTAATTGTGATTTCATGACTTTGAAAGTTGTTTTCTATAGTGTAATAAATAACTGGCAGCAAGGGACAACAATTTTTAACAATGTTAAGTGTTAAACATTTACAAAAATGTACCTAGGTATATTCAAGTGTCTGATGTTTAAAAAAAAAGATTTGTAATGAATGGCATCTCCAGCAGTTCTTTTTTCTAAATGAACTCTTTGACCCTCCATTGGTTCTATATCTGTACTATTATCAAGCTCTATTACACTCTGACAGTCAAACAAGCATTAAACCAACCTGTTGAACAAGCAAAACCCAACACTGATGGAACGGTATCGGCTTCACACCTGAATAAGAAGCATCCTGCTGGTAAGCCTGAAATACCTCAACACATACGTGTCAATGGCACCGCAGCAAGTGAGTGTAATTATGCTGGAATGAAGGCAGAACTTAAGGCATGTCAGCTACATTCACGACAAGCAGGATAACGTCCTCCTGCACCAGAAACCTAAAAGAAATCCAGCGCAGTGGGCTGCTTCTCCTCTTCATTTACAAAGGAAGAACTTTTAAAACCACATGATTGACAATAGCAACAGAAGGAAGTGCACATTGGACAAGGACAAGGATCAAGGAATTGTTCCAAGAGCACAAATTATGCTTCTTTCAGCAGATGTGAGCTTCTGTTTGGAAATGACCACATACAGAACATTTACAGTACAGACACGACAAAAAAAATATTATTCTAGTTATTGACACAGGTTGTTAAAGAATCATTCTCGGGTCCAAAGTTCCTGGTGTATGGCCCCAAATCAATAACCCACTGATGAAAAAAATGGATTTCTCTAACTGCTGGCACAAGCAACTGAGGGTTGCAACTGTAACAGAAGAGGAGCACATGTGCATCACAGAACCTCTCGCTTCTCATTTTGGCGCCCATGTTAACAGGTTAGAGCCGCCACACGGCTCGTCTCACGTAAATATGCAGCGGCATCAACTAGGTGCTCAGCTGTCACCTATTTCTTTTAGTGTGACACAGACAGTTCCTGGGAAAAACAGACAGTGAAAACACAGTGTTGATAGTTATATTGAAATCCACTGCACTTTTCACTTCAGTTTCAATGCATACAGTGATACAATTTGCATATATATCTGCAGAATATATGACTGACATGGAGAAAAAATGTCCAAGACTTGCTGTTTTCCGTATTCTTCCTCTATTCAAATATAAATTTATGATTAAAATAAGTTTAAACATTCTATTATTGATAGGCTCATAAAAGGCAAACTCAAAATAGAAAAGTAGGGCTGGGGTTGTTCTAACACTGATATTGGTATCAGAGATGTCCCCAGTTCTGGCAAGTAACTTCAATTATTGTCATTTTACTTTTTTCTCAACACACAGGCATCAAATTGGTGCTCTGAAATCAGTACGAGAAAGGGAAAAGTGGAATCGTCTATAGATACAGCTGGCAGCCCGGCAGCATGCAAAGGTAGAGGTATGTGGTTATCCTGGGTGTAAGATGGCTGTGATGCTGTAATGATGACAATGTTTCTCTTGATGAGGCAGGACAGTACAACCTTTCACCACTGTTGGCACGCCTCCTTCAAGGTGGAATGCATAATGTATGTATTTAATAAAGCAGGAATCTAACTGAGCGTGAGAGCCATCGTACCCACAGATGAACTGTGCTGGCAGTTTGAGAGAGCAGGTTTAATAATAAAGAAAAATGATACTTGAATGCAACAATAATGAGTGACAGTTTCAAATGCAAGGCATCAATAAATAAAACAATATATTATAACTGAAATACTTGTGCACTTCTGTTAGTACAAGTGTGGATAACAGCTCATTTGCATTAGTCAGATTTATTTTACCACAGCTAACACTTGAGGGGAAAAAATTCTCTTATATAATGTGGTTGTTTCAAAAGATCCCTCCTCTAAATACTGGTTGTGAAACACGGGACAAAATTTAAAATGTCTGTTTTATATTAAACCAAACTTTTAAAAAACCTTATCTGTCATTAAAGTAACTTTGTATTCAACACTTAAAAAATCACACATTAAAAACTACTAGCAGTGAACATGTTAAAGGTCCCATATTATGCAAAATTCACTTTAGAATGGTTTTCTAACAATAATATGCATCCCCAGCCTGTCTACAA
>JAPZDV010000020.1:3746782-3773666 GCA_029814665.1 Acanthurus lineatus
AACTTCAAATTGACTGTTCTGGGACCTCTGAGACCTATGTGAACCTGCTGAAAAGGAGTATAATATGGGACCTTTAACTAATGCTGTTTGTCTACAAGACTGCTTGACTCTCATTCTCATGTTGGGTAGATCCAAACAAACTGATAATCACAGTCTTAGGAGCAGCACCGGATAAACCTGAATCATAACTGACATTGCATGTTCTCTTTGACCCACTTTGTTATTTGAATGCCACCTTTATGAGACTAAACCACTACAAAGCAGACTTGCGACTGTACCTTTGTGTGGTTTGACAACCAGTCAATCATCATGATGTGAATGTGCAAAAACTCTTCCACTACTAATCTGAGAGTCCAACTTACTGGATAAAATTTGCGGCAGCATTTTTCATCTTCTTCAAGGTCCAGCAGCTGAGCAAGATTGTGAATAAAAGAGAAAGCTCCTGCTTAACAGTCCACCCCCCCTCCAAAAAAAAAAAAAAAAGCTCCAGACTGTCTCCTTTCATAGCAGAGAGGAACATGCAGCTGTAGCCAAGTCAGAGGAAGGCAGGCGAAACAAAAAGCAGACACTGAACAGGGGAATGTTTGCTGTGCCAGGTACAGTGCAGTCAACTCTACAGGTATAATAGCCAGATCAGAGTGTTTCCCAGAGCTGTGGACAGTAAAGAGCTGATGCCGTTGTGTCCTATCAACAGTCTGACTGCGTCCTCCCGTTGAAACCAGCTCATTTCTTTACGGACATGCCAAGTTCCCAAACACTGGACCACATGCAAAGTCATTTGTACTCACTATGATCGAAAACAAATGCCACCCACCATTCATTAGGATGAATTGGCAGCTGCCTAGTCATCATCTCTCCTCTGCTACGACTCAGAAATCAGGATTCAGTGACATTTTCTATAAATAAACTGAGGGTTAATTCACATTCTAAAAAAAGAGAAGAAAAAGTTTTTATTTACCTTTAATAACACCAAGTTACGCAGATAATTTTAGTTAGATTAGGCCCAGTTTTGAGATCTCTTTAAAGCTTGGTATTTTGAAATGTATTGATACTAGTTTTTTTTTAATCTCTCCATTCAAAGAATAGCATGTTTTACAGTGAACAAAATCAGCCCCACTTCAGAAATGTTAATGTTATTTAAACAAGAAGCCGTACCTGAACCTGCCAAAGTAAAATAAATGTGAAATTTCATTAAAATCACAATTTGACACTCAGTGCTACCTTTGGGTACAAGACAGTTTTTTAAATACTTTGTTCTACAGACACATTTGGGTCGTTGCCCGAAATGTATTGAAGTCTGATGCTGCCAACATTTTCCTCAGGAGTCACAAAGTATTTTTGATGAAAATTGTTCACAATGATTATTCAGGGGAATGAAGACATCAATTTTATGAATTTATTTATTCATTATTTATGCATTTCACCTCAGAAAAGATTGTCCTCTCATAAAACAAAGATATCTGTGCAGTAGGAAGGTGCAGGAAAAAAGTTTGTGTTGTGTGTAATGTGTAATATGAGAATTAAATTTATCTCTCTAAACGGGTTTGGTATGTAAAACTACCTGGCTGTCACTTGATCCTTGGACGCCTCCTTTTACCTGCTGGGTCAGTGTGTCACCGGTTGCTGAGGAACAACATACATGATTTGTACGCCTGCCTGAAGAGGCCGGCTCCTGAATAACAGGGACTGGATAAGATGGTGTTCTACGGATTCAAATGAACTCGTGGAAAAGGGAACAAATCCTTTCATTTTTTTGACCCTACAGCAGAACAGGAAGAGACGGCCAGCTAATGTGTGTTTTTCTAGGTCATCACCATGCTGGCTATTTAAAAAAAGGAATTATACATTTAAAAGATATGACGTGTGTGAGTTTTACTGAGTGTTTCTGCTATTTGAACATACATTGGAGGATAAACAGTGCATTTTTATAGATATATTAAGGCAGTTAACTTTGTTTCATCCAATTTTGCAACTACACCTGTGAGGCATTGGTTTTAATGCTACAAATGCTACTGAGTAAGGATCTAAATGTGTACCCGAATTTAGATAAAGCCATCAAATACTTTTGTGAAAATAATTAGAAGCATTACCCTGAAAGGAAAATTGAGGCTGCAGAGCAAATTGATTAATTAGATAAATAAAAGAAATTTTAAAAAAATGTAAAAAAAAGAAAAAATGAATTGTAAAAATAAATCTATGAAGGTTCAAAAAAAAAAGCCTCCAAACTACTTTAAATCTTAATAGAGGTTGCCTCTGTCATCGTTTTTCATTCACAGATAATTTCTAACTGTGAACTCTGGTTTCAGCGTTTGCGTTATGAATGAAGTTATCAACAAAAGTAACCAATGTTTGAAGCCACAGTCAGCAGCAGCACTTGTCTGAATCACGGGTTCTGCTGACGTTGAAGAGTTTGTGTGTGTGTTTGTTGTTTGTGTCTCTGTGTTTGCGAGAGGATAAAAGTGTCATGTAAAAGGACCCAGAATAACCACACCCCCACCAAAAAACACAGACACACACATGCACACGCATGCACACAGACACAGAGCCACACTCCCTTGATTTTATTCCAGCCAACTATGCATGACCTACTTTGGGAATTTTTCAAGCTGAACAATTAACATTTTCTGAAGCTTCTTCCTTTATGGCATCCCTTCCATGGACGAACTGGCGAGACAAACACTGGCTTTAAACATTAGCACTTTTGCATGAATACTTGGGCAAACTCTAATTAAACATGAATGATAAAGGCATGCCTTGTTTGCTCAGTCAAGTATATCAGCATACAAGAGGGTGACAATAATACACTGAGCAAGTGGGGATGAGTTCTTTCTGCATCCTCTCCAGCAAAAAAATGAAATATAGATCTCATTTCTTTTTATAGCTCTCAGTGAATAATGTCCGACCGAGGAATTAGACATCTGCCTGCTTTTTGCTCAACAAACAATTCTTTTTTATTTATGATGATAGTGATAGGCTCTTATGACCAGTTAATCTTTCTAATTTCTGATTTAATATGTACATATTTCCTTTTAGCCACTCAATGTTACTGATACCAGCATGTTGTTGTTTTATTTGAGAGTGCATTTCATTCAGCAACTCCTCCTCACAAAACCTACCTACAAAGCTCATGACTCAGGCGATCTTTGAGACTACTTGTGGGAGATCTTCAAGGCTACTTGCATGCTAGGTAAACAGAGTATGCCATTCAGCTGCAGCATTTCATGCAGCGGCACACTGTAAAAATCAGGGCATTCATCACCAAACAGAAGCATGCACTATGCTTTGTTGTAGCTGTGGTATTTAGTTTCCGCCTCCTTTATGCAGTTTGCTAATGACCTCAACAACAGAAGGGAATGTCAGCGGTAGGTAATAGAGTGTAGATCTCCAACTACAGCACTGGCCTAGCGGAAATCTGGCCCTCTGTCACCACACTGTGCTTCAGAAAGAAGTTCAAATGAGGACAAGACAAGCATTCAAATCCCAGGAGCTCTGGCCAGCAGTAACCACACTTTTATTGGGGTGTCAAGTCCGGCCTAGAATGTGTGCTGTTGTTGGCGGCCGCGTTGTGTGACTGAATATGTGTGTGTGTGTGAACGTGGCTTTGCGTGGGAGAGGAAAAACGGAGACTTTTAACATGGTTTCTTTTCTATGCAACAAAAGCATCCGATCGTAGTGCCACACGGTATCATCTCGCTTCTTTGAAAAAGAGTACATTCGCTTGCATTTACTCCTGTGCTCTTGTAGCATTAAGTAAGTAAAAACATCCATTCATAAAGCTGAAAAATAAAGATTATTTTATGGACCCTCATGGCTCTACCTGATAGGAAAACAGTGAAAGATATTGAAGTCTGATCCGTAGCCTCTTTATGTTCAATATTCAAGACTTTTTTTCTCTTTTTCTGATAAAATGTATTTTAAAATGATCTGACAATCATGACATCCAAACCAGCCAAAACTTTTAGCCACTTCAGTTCCAGCGGGAGTGAAAACAAGAATTCAGTGACTTTATTTGGTGAATATGTGACAGAGAAGGCAAAAGTGTTGTGGTATTTCACAGAGCTGCTAGAAAACCAAATCTGCTGTAAAAATCAAAACAGCGAGCAGTTAAATTTTTCAGCACTTCAGCACTAACCTTTCCTTTTTAAACAGCATACATAGATTTTTCTTGGCGAGTGGTACAAGCTCCAAGCGCAGCACTGACATATTATCACCTCGTAAAGTTGTTGTGGTGAACTTGTTAGTGTAAATTGCCTATTCACACCTTTTTTTTAGCTCAGTTTTGGTCGTCACCAACTCCTGAGGGAAATAGCTGGCTCTTTAGTTGCTAAATGCAGCACAGTGTTCACCATCTACTTGCTAAGTGTGTCTGTCTGCCATTTGGTGGTTAGCAAGTACTGTACAGTAGTTTTATCTGAGCTTTTTTGCTGAAACAGCTGCCTGCAACAGCTGGAAACGAGGATTGATATGCTCAGAGTTTATTCTGTTTAAATTTTACGTCCTTGGTAGACTTGAATGAATTTATGTGTACCCTCAGATTGTTTGGTTGATCACTGGTTGATTAAGAAACCTTTTGATCATTCATAATGCATGCATTAAACCACTACAGTACCATAATTTTGTTAATATAAATGTTTGGCTACAGATACTATCTAATTATGTCTTTGAAAAGTAATAAACAGAACAAAATGTATAAAAATAAATCACTGTACAATTGGGTAATAAACTGTTATGTGTCTTACTGGATGAGATATGATGATGATCCTAATTTGATCTCATTCTCAAAGTCTTCTTCAATTTTAACCTCAGTTATTGACAGTCACAAGACTATTCGCATGGTTTCCTGACTATTTGGCAAGCCTTCATTAACACAGCTGTTGACTGATTCTTCCAGTCACTAAGATACAAGTCTTATCTAAAGCTATACTCCATCCAAAGTACCCAAAATTTTTAGGCCCTGCTATTCTTTTCACAGAGAAGAATAAATTCCTCTTCAGCCCGTTGTTGTGTGTGGTTCTACTGTGGTCAAAAGAACCGCAAAGATTAGACAAATTGGACCACAAAAATATGAAAAAGTGATGGCCATTTATACACGTCATCTGTGTAAGCAGCCATACAAAAAAATTACACTTTTTTGATTTTGTTTTCTTTACATATGTCACAAGCTTTCTTATGTAACGTATCGTGTTGTGGTAATAATTCTGTCCTCAGAATTCAAATTAGATGCTGGTCACTAAAAATGTCCACAGTTCTTGGATAAAGTTCCTGCAGTGGAAATGCAGCTAATGACTTTGATGAAAATGAGGAAGTCTACAATAAATCAATTAATGCTGATTTGTTGGTCAGCGAAAATAAACTGCATTCCAATATGATGCTATCAAACCACTAGTGGCATGATAGCATTAAGCTACTTCACTGCAGCAGGAAAAATATATTTGATATGAGATCAAAATCAATTACAAATATCAACTCTGGGTAATATTAACATTTGTTATCTCCCTGTCCATTCAGCATTTAAGCTCTTTGCATAAAAACCCAAAATTTCTGTGAACAATTTATTGTAGGTCCTTCCCTCTTATAATAACAGTTTTTTACCGTACAGCAAAAGTCTGATATGTAACACAAAGAGCTTTTATCTTGATTAGACATTCATTTTTTAAGAATTAATTTTTAGATTTTAAGTAAAGCAGACAGTAGAATTTCATGAGCTCTTACTACTAACACTGCCTCAACACTCTCCTCTGCACAGCCTTCAACCACCTACACCACGAGCGACTGACTGCCCAGATCATAGCAAAGAGCTGGATCCAGTGTGTGCTCTATGTATGAATTTTATTTTCCATTCAAGGTGTTTTACTCATTTAGATTTTTCCAGTAGGTGTACAAAGGTCGTTCTTTTTTGCCATGCATAGATACCTTAGCCAATTCACAAAAGAGAGGAAATGTTAAAAAAAAATTCTAATAAATCTGTTCACTTTTTGTCTATTTTTAAGAGGTAGGAATGGTTCACAGCAGAAGGTAATTCAAGGCTGTCCTTGGGCATGACAGATCCTGTTATGCTATGAATATTCTTTCAATGCAAAGTCAAGTTTCAAGTAGTTTTCTTGCCTCTATGAGCAAGACCTGATTCATGAGCTGAAACACTAGAAACTACAAGCGCTGCACTAACTGTCTTACATGGCTAATTTCTGCTTTGGGGAACAGGCTAATTTTTGGCATTCACTGCTGGACCCGACTGCTGAACTGAAGGGCGAGTTTGAACTGTCAAAGAGCAGCGTACACGGACAGTGATTTATTCATGTGCTTGTCCCAGAGTGCTATGACAACAGTTCAGAAGGCATTTTCAGTCAGTGTGAAACACATAAAACATGAAAATTGTTACAGCTCGACGATTTTAACCTTGTTCCAGGGCACATGGGAGTAAATAGAAATTGTATTCACCTGTCGTTTCATTGACCTTTACAGCACATTTTCTACAGTATTTCAAATTCTATAACATGTTCATGTGTTTGACAGAGAGATCAACTACTCCCAGAGTTCTTCTGTGAACTATTCATTGCCCTACAGCGTGTCAACCTTTTTCAACGAGTGTCCTCTTTAAACCACCACAAAGTCTGGATTTGTCACTAAATGCCTTTTGAAATGTATATTGACAAAGAAATAAATACAAATACATCTTGTTTTTTGAAGCAAGTTTTACTGCGCTGCAGTAAGAACTAGAGGAATGTATTGTTTACTGTACACAGAGCACATGACAACTTTAACCCTCAACCGGTTGAACCCAATTTATTCATTAAATGTGACTAATTCTTGCCCTCCACGCTGCGTTATTTTCATTGATGTATGTGCTGGGAGTCACATACATTCAGGAACAAGAGAAATTGATTGATTATGTTTGTCTCACACACTCTTTTTTGCAGAGCCACCATATTAACTCTCATGAATCTCGCTTGGTACATGTGCATGGCATGACTCACACTCCCCGTCTACACGCTCAAAACAGGAAGCAAAAGAAGGTTCTCCAAAGCTGTCTGACATTCATTAGATTTCTCTGAATGAAGTGAGTTACAGAATGTAAAAAGAGTGACGCTAATTGGAAAAACACAAACCTGTTACTGGGAGTTAATAAGCACATGTGCGTCATATATGATCGGATTTTTCATTTATAACTATTCTATATAGAATTTTCAACATATGACACATCAGAATGTACTTAATACACTTGAACGCAATAAAACGCCTCCTCTTCCCCTGATCATTACGCCTGTGTGTGTATAGACAGCAGAGGCCCACAGTCATTCCCCAACACCTTCACCTATAACATCCTTTTCACAACCCAAACAAGCAGCTGCCCGCTTTATAGTCAGGAACCCATAATGCACTGGGAGCCCCTGTGCATGCCTGGTGTTGGGATTTAATTGGATATTAGTATCCAGCAGTGTCTGAATTAATCAAATCATTTCCATCCATTAATTTAGTGGAGGAACATACAATTAAAGCCTTATTAGTGTGCTCTCAGGAGTATGCCTTTTCATCCCTCTGCAGAACATTGAGAGTTGGCCGGAGTCCAGTGCAAAGCCTTCTCCCCGCTTGAATCTGGTATTTCTTTGCGATGGGCACTCTGTTGATCTGCAGCAACTGGCTGCAAGCTTAAAGCAGGGGAAAAGTCAGCCTTGTGTAAGGTGCCACTTCTTCTATGGCTGAGGGAAGAGTTAAAAATGTCTTGTGAGGGTTTATCTGAATGAAAAAACTGCATTGTATGCTTCTATTTGAGTCTTTACCATTTGTCAGATTATGAAATTATTAGGTCAGAGACCTGACAAGTTTTAGAGTAATTCTATTTGGTTAAACATTACTGTGAAAACGAGCACAAAAATGCCCTAAATAGGGTGAAAAGAGATTTGGAGATTTAGGCAGGGAGCAAACATAATCCAGCACACTAATGTAGGTCACTTAATGAAAATTTACATATTTATATATTTTATACAAAGCAGATTTCTTTCATAGCTAACTTCAAATTAAAGGGCTTTTCAAATATTCTCCAAGAGAATAAATACAGAAATTAAACTTTTTTTGTTACTTAAAAAAATAGTAAAGAAAGAAAATCTAAGCAACTAAACCACCAATCACGTACAATGCACCATTCTGGCCGCCTAGTTTGTCAAAGCATCAAGTTTAAATCAAACATCACATTAATACAACCATTCTGGTTAGCGCAACTCGTTTTTTTTTTCCTGTCTCCCTCCTCTCTGGTGAATCCGAGTTAAAATGTTTTTGCACAAAGTAATCCAGACTGCTCAGATGAGCAGCCATTTTTAATTAAAACCATTTACAGAGGAAACCAAAGTGAGAAAAAAAAGAGCCAAGGGATTTTACACTCTGTCATCCAAGGCTTCAGCGGATCAAAGAGTTTTAGTTGTGCTTTTTAATGGTTACGTAACATTTCTGCCTATGAAATATTGGGCCCCGGTGCCGCCGTGTAGTCATTCCAGAGCCTGACAGTACCAGCGATTGCCTGGAGTGCACTTTCAGATTTCAGGCAGGATACAATAAGCCTATGTTTATGTCTAAGTATAGCTGTCAATCAATACAATACTACTGGTGTAAAAGGACACTGAAAAGAGGCAGAAACCACTGAAAAATTGTAGATTCTTGAATTCTACCATAGACATTTCTGCATGTATGTATGCGCTTGTGTGTGTGTGTATATGCATTATTTGTATGCATGCATGTATATGTGTGTTTGTGTCTGTCTGTTTCCCTGCCTGCCTGGCCGGCTGCCATGTGGCCCACATCTTACTGTCATCCTGTCTGACATTCGGGCTAAGCTGGATCTCATTAGGACCAAGGTGGCAGTGATCCCGTCAACATCGCTTTGCCTCCTGCCATATGGGTCGCCTCCAAGGTAACGTGGCTGTATCAGTGTCCTCAGAGCTGCAAGCCTTGTTATGGCACATGTGCACACACAGACGGAGTATCTACTCTCTAGATGATTGTGTACTGTACACATGAAGCTGAATAAACACGTCAAAAACAGAAGACATACAAAAAATAGTGCTAAGATAATCAAACACATATATACAACATTATTAGTATACAGGTTCACTATAGGAAATCTAGGAAATATTACACAGTCAATGTGTAAAAAGTGAACTATTAATCAGGAAAATTACTTCAGAATTCATCTGGTTGATGGCAAGACTACTAATTAGATACATTTATAGTTTAGCATGACAGAGTCACACACCACTTGTTACAGCAAATGATGACAGTAGAGGGTTTTTAAATACTTTTCTGTAAAATAAAGGTATTATAAATGTATGAAAGCAAAAAAACACATCATCAGCAATGTTTAACTTTGCCTTGGCAAGCCACGTGAAATCTTTTTGCAGTACATTAATACACAGTGATGAAACTGATAAACTGTATCTTTCCTGGTCCCTTCCACCCCTTATCTAAATGAAAATAGACAACTAAAATGGGCAGAGCCATCAGTGAAATCTACAGAGATGGTTTCTCCAATATCCAATCAGGAAAACTTTTGATCTAATAAGTCTCTATTTTTATGATTCTGTGCAGCATCACTGCTCAAAGTCAATCTGGAAGTATCATGGTCAAGTCCCAGTCAAATGTTGTGAAGTAAAATGCAGCAACATTGGAGCAGCAGCTTGAATGCTATAGTTCTCCTACAGCAAGCATGTTACTCTGGCCTTGCCAAGTGAACAGGAAGTAATTTATGACTTTATTTTGTGCTTCTTTTTGCACAGTCATAAAAAAACTGATTTTATAACATCTCGCGCTGAAATAGATGATGGCATTGTGTTTCCAAAGAACAGCAACCAAAAGAACATGCTATTAAAATACTCAAAAAGTAAATCACACCCAAATTCCACAAAACTTTCTCCTGTTTCAATGTAAATAATCTCCACCACCTCGCACTGGTATGT
Source organism: Acanthurus lineatus (assembly GCA_029814665.1). Lineage (NCBI taxonomy): Eukaryota > Metazoa > Chordata > Actinopteri > Acanthuriformes > Acanthuridae > Acanthurus > Acanthurus lineatus. The sequence continues at coordinate 3,756,727 of JAPZDV010000020.1, forward strand.
GAATGAATTTCTGTATTTTCAACATTGTCACCATACATTTTATGGTCTGTTTCATGACTTTGATATTTACTGATACTAATCTTGTTGATGATAATTCACTTCCTTCAGCTTCACATGCAACTAGGACAGCAGAGTACACTGGAAGCAAAACAACTGTGTCAAAGTTGCACTTTGCCAGATTGGCGGCTGGGGCTGTTATAGATTTCTTCCCTTTGGCCTGTTTGTTTTGTTTCAGCCCCCACTGTCACAAAATCAACTGTTTATTTCATCAGTCTGGCAAAAAATAAAAAATAAAAAAAAACATGTAATCAATCATTCATAATTTGTGACACTGCCAGTGGCCTAAGGCCCATAAAAACAGATATTTGCATTACACAAGATCTGAGTTGGACCTCCTGATAACAAACCAATAAATTTTGTTGCTGCACATACACACAGGCCCCTGATAAGAAGTAAACTTTGCCTCTGTGTTACAGTAGAATACAAGGCAGTGCTAACAGAGATGATGTTGTGATCACATGCTACTATAACAATGACCCGGACCCCTTCCTTTAATTCCTGTTCCCCCAGCCAGCATCCCGCTGCCTTTCCCAAGCCCTGCTGTTGTTATTATTTTTGCGCTAATCAAAGCAAACGCCCTAAATCCCTTGTGGAGTGTGAGCCTGACTGTAACTGGCCCTCCATTTATCTGATCCTCCAAATAGACACACTGTTATACAGGTATACTGACAAAAAAGAAAACATGATTTAAGAAAAGTTTAAAACTGTTTCTCACTGTTGAGCTAAACCAGAATAATACAGAATAATACTCGTAAAATGTTTGCTGTGAACCTGCTAACTGTTGGATACACTAAAAAGTTACTCAGATTACTTTGAGGGGTCTTTACCATCCTTACCTGTCTGTGATGCAGTTCTGACCCGGGTATCCCTCTCCTCTGGATGACAGTGACCCTTGTGACATGCCTGGCCGCGATTTCCACGACTCCATTAACGCCGTTACGGGCGAAATTAGATTCAACAAAGGGTTAGACTGGTCCCTCACATCATGCCGCGTGAAAGACATTGTTCCTTGCGCTCCAATCTGGTAATGGAATGAATGTCCACCGGAATTAACTCCAACAATGGCGGATGTGGGCATGCTGTTATTCTCTTGGTAATAGCTGCCATCATTGGACTCCTGCTTAACCCCTTTAGACAGGACATTGTTGGAGAACACATCAGGCTCATAGTTCCCATTCATAGAGACAGGGGGTCCTAAGATACCAGAAAGACTGTATTCATCAATGTTATTCCTCAGGGACAGATAGGTGGTCTCAGATGCAGGGAAGAGACCAAGAGATGGTGACTGCTCACTGTAGGGCTGCTGGTTCATACATCCCTCATTTTTGTTTGGCTCACTCTTAATCTGTGTGATGAAAGGTGTGCTATTCACACTACACTTGGAGCTGCCTAAACACATGCTCCTGAAGTCAGTTCCAGGTTCATTCTTAATGTACTTAACCATGCCCATCTGGTCTAAGCCGACATTGAACACCTCCCCGTCTACCATCTCTACTTTGGGGAATTCAAAGTTCTTAAAGTCCGTGTCCCTGGTCAGACCTGCTGCGTCCGGACTGTTGGTGTCATTTTGCACCAAGCCCAGTCCTCCAACGGGACTGGACACAGGGAACCCACCCGAGGAGGGGTTCTGTGGGCTGCTGACGGCCATGGCGCCCCCTGTGGCCGGACTAGAGATAGAGGGCCTTACTGTGTTGCAGTTGTTGGCAGTGCTGGTGCAGCCACCACCTGTGGGGCTAGACACTGATGATCTAATGTTACAGGTAGTGCTGCAGGACGGAGGCGATCTCACACTACTCATACTTTGAGGGCTGGACATGGGGGACCTCATGATATTGAGCGGGCTGGTGAGCGGTGGTGAGCCCACCGTGCTGGACTCTACAGGGCTACATGTGGCTGAATTCCTGCGCTTGATGTTGGCCAGAGTTGCGGCACAAGACGTCTGGCTGACAGGACTGCTGACGGACGAGCACACTGGTCCAAAGCACGTTGGAGGACTGGTGGTTGACGACACCATGTTGTTGCTCCCCCCGGGGCTGGAGATGGAGCTGGAGGTCTGGGGACTGCAGGACAGAGATGAGACCAGCGCTGAAGCTGAGCTAACAGGGGTCCCAGCGGTGCATTCTCTGGGAGTAATGCTAGGAGGCTGAAAACCAAATGGCTTTAATTTGGGGCTCTTTGTGGAACCACACTGGGTCTCCTCTAGAGACCGCCCACACACTGGATACATCTTCCCAGGGCTGGTACTGCCCCCGTGTTGGCTAAAGGCAAAGTCTGCCTCCCTGGCAGCATTCATATACAGGCCCATAGACTCAGCCACAGTCTTGGAAAGCTCCTTGGAGTCCATTTCCTGCTTATGACCATGGAGAGAGTTGTTGAAGTGTGGGAGAACAAATGGCTGGTTCTGGCCGAGCCGAAGCATTGGCTGCTCCTGCTTCTTTGTATTGTTGTCTTTGCAGTCAGTGGCCGGGCTTCCAGCAGGGCAGCTAACATTGACTATGTCCATCAGGATATCACTGTTGGTCAGACTTGAATCCTCTGTGCTGCAGGAGTGCTCCATGGCGCTGGGGACCTGCGACCATCTGTTCTCTGTATCACTTCCATCAAAGAAACTTTGGTATCTTTTCGTCTCCATTGCTGGCTCATTGATTCAGCTGGTGAATGAAGAAAAGAAAAAAAGAAAAAAGGTGAATGTTTGTTATAGTCAAGTTGCACATGAGGCAAGGTTTAATAATAGAAGGATGAATAAAGGTTATTTACCTTTGAGTTTACATTAAAGGTATCACCTTAGACAAACAGGAAAATACTGGTAAGAGTTAATTTTATAATGCTAATATAATCTTGTTTATTCTTGAAAACTGTTATAACAGTTAGTTTCACTAAATTAAAACTGCTGTGCTATACAAGAAAATGTGGTGTTTATAAGGCTGAGTGAAAATGAAGAAATAATTAAAAAAACACAAAAGATTTCACATTTTCTGATATTATTATGACTTTTTTTCAATAATACCAAGACAGACACAGAAATAATGCTGTGTAAACAGAACGTTAAATCTAAAAAAAAGTCAAAAACAAGTCTGTACAGTATTCTTTATTTCACACAGATAAAGCTCCTTATCGCTGCCTACAGGATATGTACAGTCTGATAACTTGAAAAAAAACTGCATTGTAAGGGTTAACCGTATCTACGTGACGTCGTCTGGTCTTTTCGTTTAAATTCCCACCTCTGCTGCGCTCCTATTGGACAGCTCAGCCAGAAATCCACCAGCTTTATGTGGCCATTCATGGATTGGCCCGAAAGCTGTCACTCAATAGTTATTGCTCTTGCAGCCACAACATAGCTGCGACACAACTTGAAATGTAGCTTTTGCGGCCAGAGCAACCTCGTTATGTGCAAAAGCAAGAAAAATATTGACAACGATTGCACCTTCGATAAAACAGATTGCAATGAGAAGGCGCTGCTTTACGTGATGTTTGAACGTTTATTTTGCATGCTGGGGTGCACTCTTGAGGGGCTCACAGCTCTGAAGTAGCCAATATTTTAGTTAAATTATTCGGGTTGCCTGCAAAGTATCCTATGCATGTTACGTGCACAACCTTAATTATAGGAAGGGAGAGGAAGAGAAATAAAAGAGATGTCAGCTTGATAATTCCTCCCTCTTGCTCCCGCCGTGATTGTCCTGCCTCTGTAGGGCATGCAACTCTCTGCATATCTCTCCATTTTGCGTTTGCGCAGGATAAATGCTAAAAGACCGTTTTTTGTTTGATTTCTGCTTTAAAAGTTATTTTCACTGTTTAAAAGTCGATCAATTGACAGCTTTTGAGATGACAAGGTGGATTAAGAGCAGAAGCGAGAAATTATAAATTATTTGGGTCATATTTAAGGAAAGAATTTGACATCGCTGGATATTTCTCAGCACTTCATGACAGGTGCGCACAAAGATGTAAAAACAATTCATTTAAGAATAAATGTGGGTGTTTTTGCCTGCACATAAAGTAGTCTACATAAACTTCTTGGAGACTTTTTTTCATTATTGACCAAAGACAAGGCTAACGGTCCCGGTTTAAAGTTATTAAATTTCTCTCCCACAGCAAATGAACCGGGGATGGAAGTATTCAGTTATCTGATTGAACATTGAGGAGTTTGCTTTCGTTATCATCCCAAACCCAGCGCGAAATTAGAAAAAAAAAAATACAGAGCTCTGTCCTTCCTTACCTTAATTACGACATTCAGAGTTGTCAGGTGGCCGTGTTGCTGGGCAGCGATAATCCAGAGGACAAAAAAAGACACGCGAAGCAAAGTCAATAAATATCAACAAATGTGTTCTTGTCTACTCTTCCCAATACATAGTTTTCAGTTTGACAGCTAGACACACTGGAGAAGTCTACTGCGTATTATCACTAGTAATCCTCAACAGCGGGCGGCTGCTCCTGACAGGACGAACGACAGCGACGGGTCGGACGACAGCGGCAGATGATCTCACATTATGGCCGCAATTTTGCAGATTACCGAATTCAGGGCCCTGGATAAAAAGAGTATTAAAAACAAACGAAGGAGTCGGTCGGACTTGAAGTCAGAGCGACGTCATTCTGTGCACATGGACCCTCCTACTGCAACGAGTGCAACACAAACTCCGAGGGAGGAGGAGGAGGAGGAGGAGGAGGAGAAGGAGGAGGCGAGGAGGGGGGGCTGGAGAGGAGAGAGGGGAGGGGCTCAGCGCAGGTAGACAGAGCCGCCTGGAAATAGGGCACCGTGCTCCGTGTGGTGCTGTTCGAAAGAAACTCTCAAGAAGAAGCAGCGTCTCTTTTCCCCTTCTTTTTCTTTTTTAAAATTGTATTATTTCCTCAGAGTTTGTTTTCTTTTTAAAAAAAATTGTCAGTGTTTAATCATTTTCCCTCTTCTATCATTTCGTTTCGCGCTGTATTTATATTCTCATCTCTTCTGGATCCACCTCTGAAAAAAAAAGAAAGGGTTTGCCTTTATGGAGTTGGAGCGCATCCATGCACGCACGCGCACGGACACTTTCGGTATTAAGCGATAGAGCACGAGCCTTTCTAACTTCTACCTACAGTTTACGTGGATGTTTTAAAACCCTAAAAAAATATATGTAGTGAGGAGTGATTCTGCTGTGAGGAGTGAAATCAAGTCGGGCTGTAACACTACTCAGTCTGCCTCCACTAGGTGGAGCAATATTGCTGCTCGAAAAGCAAGTCTGAAAGTGGTCAAGATGTCACCAAGTTCACTCCATGTCAAACTATCAAAATATTACTGAACGACTGTTATGAAGCAAAACTCAGACTTTGTGTTCTCGAAACTGATTTAAATATTATTTTCACTGGAATTTCTTTTTTTTTTCCCTTTGGTCAGCCAGACTTCAGACTTGAGATGTCTTGGCTCATGAACAATCAACCACCATCACAAATTCACCAAAAAGAAAGAAAAAATGTCACAAATATCATAAAAAGGGCCTAATTACAGTAGGTGTAGGTTATAAAATTGAATAAAAAGACATCAAATTTGTTGTTGTGAGTTCTTGCATCAGAAGTGGTGTATTGTTTAAAAGTCAGTTACAGTAACTAAAGCCAGTACAGTTCCTTCAAAAGCTATCAGAATTAGTCAAAGAGGTGTTCCATAACTTAAATGTGATTAAATCAGTTTTTGCCCACTGATAATGTCCATTGTTGCACTCATGAGAAAGTACAATGTGCCTGTTTTTTTCTGTGACTCTGACAGCAAAAATGACTGTGATTTTATCATTTGAATGAAGCTGATGTTTACATTTTACACGACACTGATGCATGCAGACTTTGATTTTACTCCAACAACAGCCAATAATCAGTTTAATCTCTGCAGTTGTCAATCAGTTGAGACATTTTGTAGTGTGTCCTATGGCTGCACGGAAGTCTGTATGTAGGATTTAGACTCAATGCATGGAGCTCTATGCAGTCATCTGAATTTCCTCCCCATTGCTTGTCAGGGTTTCCCAAACAAGCCTGAAGCCTTTACCAGGCAAGGCAGCAGTTATTAGTCAAAGCCATCCAAGCAACACTGCCCACCTCCCTGATCTGCCTGTTAATCACCCATGAATGGGGACCTGCTCCAGAAAAAAAAAAAAAGCAGGAGAATTGAGATATAACCAATGTTTCCCACCCCCATTCATGCGGCTCCCACTTGTCCAGTGCACATAATGGGTGCCAGTCAAACACATCATGAGCAAATTTAGCTTTGCATCACAAATTTTTTTTCCACAGTGACAGAGGCATAAGGATTTGCAGACTGACAGCAGAACACGGCTGATATGAAATCAGTAATGATTGCCTCGGTAGGAATTCAAGGCAGCTTCATTGAATCCCACTGAGCCTTCAAGCATTTGTCGTTTTAGTCGAATAAACGATTATCACTCAAGACTGAAAACACTGTACGTATGCAACAGAGTTTCACAGCTTTTTGTGAAAATGTGACAAAATTTTCTCCATAAAATACGTGTACATGGACCCAAATTTTCAATGTTTTCTGTGAGACTCGGCATGGCTGTTTTTTATGCCTGACCATGTTTTTATTATTGAATGAAGCACTACATTTATGAACCACGTTTGAGTCACAGGGAGGAATTCAGGAAAAGTGCAGGACTCTAACACCAGAATCCAGGCTTCAAGTCCAGTCTGTGGCTACATTCAAGCAACAAAAGCACTTTTGTTTAGGTTACGACACATTTCAGTTCATAAAATATTCACACATTAACTGTTCGGGATTTACTTTCATTAAGGCAAGGAAAGACTGTAACTATGACTCAATTAAAAAACTAAATCTGTCCTGTCTGTCAAATCGTCAAATGAACTCACACATGATTTTCTTATTTTACGGCTGACTGCCGTGAAAAAATTGCATAATAAATGCACATGCACACGAATTCGATATATTAAATTTCATAACTATTTCAAGATCTGTGTGATTCAAGGTTGGTTTACATGTGTATCATATACACACAGGAGACAAATATAGCCATCTTTGATTGGAGGGGGGGGGATCCTTTCAGATGACTGATTGCTATGATTAAGAGTGGGCCTTCACTCTCCAGTCTCCAGTAGCTGAGAGGGTGAAAGCCACTACAGAGAGGTGCATGTTGCGCCTCACGGGGACAGGTGAATTGGAGCATGTTAACTCTGAAACAAAACACTCGTCAACTCAGCAGAAGACCCTGTCCCCATTGTGTGTAGTTATTACAGAGGAAGCTTTAATCAGGGAAGAAGTCCGTCACTAACATCCTCCCTCAGCTGCTTATTGTTCCAGTTTAGCAAGTTATTCTTGAGGACTGTTCGAATCCGAAGTGATAATGTAGCTGTCTCAGAAGTGAGCAACTCATTGCCGTTCCCTCCTCAGTCTTGTAACATTGATTTGACAGGTCAAAATGTTTTAGTGTTGACACTGAATCAGACAAGTCATTCTCACAACATATTTTTGATTGTTACTGTAGCCTTTTGTTGTTGTTGTTGTTGTTGTTGTTATTCTCTGTTCCTCATGCTTAGTCATGAATTCCTCTCTGGTGGAAATTTAGCAGATAGAACACAAGGACTACCTGCAATATCAGATTGTCTTTGGCCACAAGGGAACAATAAAAAATAAGCTGTAAACACAACATTTAGTGTGTTAGATTTAGGGGAATCCATTGGCAGAATATGGTAGAAATGAAAAATAACATTCATAGGAACAGGTTCTTTTCCACTAAGTGCACCATGTTGTGTCGCCATGTCTTTACAGTGGCCTAGAATGGACAAACCAACCAAAGAGGGTCAACTCAGGAATATTCAGTTGACAACATTAGCGAGCCTAATAATCACTCTTCTTCTAGCTTTGCTTTGTTCTCCATCTTTCTGGTTAACTGCTAACTGTGTTCCCCACTTGCTAAATCTCTCTGTCTGTTGAATGGTGTTGTTCAGGTGGCACATCGTGGGTTTAATAGAGTTTTGTTTTAAGTGCAGTGAGAGTGAACTATTACCGTAATGTTGCAGGTTGTAAAACCAAAACAATGAGCTGAAAGATGATTCAACTCTCTAAGGAGATGAGGTGAATTGTGGGGTTGGTGATAATTTTCTGTTAACAGAACACATTAGATGTTTTTTCTTTTTTTACACAAACCCACCTGAGATGTCATCCTTGGAAACTGTTTTGAAAAGAAAAAGCCATTTGAAAAAAAGCGTGCTGGTGACTGAACTGTCTATAACAGAATGTCACAGACTAAATTCAACTGCGTCTGTAGCTGTCGGTAGCTCCTCACAGACGGACACAAGTGCAAAGCTTGAAGCCCGACCAGATTTCCTCAATTAAATGATCACAACCACCTTTATAAACATTTACCAACCTTCTGATCTGTCTGCTTATAAAGAGGTTGGTCGTTTGATCCCTGACTCCTCCCTGTCTGCAGTCAAAGTGTCCTTGTGCAATAAACTGCACCCCAAATGCTCTACTTGGCAATTAAATTGGTGAGTGAATGTGTGTATGATTTCCTAATGGCTGGCACTGTGTAAAGAAGCCCCCTGCCAATAGTGTGTCAGTGAATGAATGCAGAATAATCTTAAGCGCTTTAGGTAAAAACTCTATAAAATGCATTCTTTTTACCTTAAGTACTTAATTTATTATTGCCTAAAAAATATTGATCATAGCGGATTTGATGGATATTCTAGATAACTGCTTGTTTCTTGAATGTTCGAGTTTCACTGAAGGTTCTTTTGCCCATAAGCCGTGTTTGCCAACTGTGCATTAACATGGTAGAAGGCTGGAGTGAGATCAAGACACACACATCATCATCACCAACCCCCCACCACTCTGGCCAGTACTTTTTGTTGTTGAATACTCATGCCGCATGTGGTACATTTCATGCCTATTTGTGACAACTTTGAGCCCATCTGTGCAAGCATCGCTGGCCTGTTTTCATTAAATGTGTCTATTTGCCATAGCAAACCATTTTCTAGTTCACAAGATGAGAAACCTGGTGTCATTATGTTTGTCTGAGGCAGTCTTTAGTGTGGTTGGTATATGCGGACGCTCAAACTGAATAACTTCACAGCTGAATGACAAGACTTTTGCTCATGAAGGTCACAGATGGGAATATACTATATGCTGTTGAATTTTTTTTAAAAGGTTGCCATGGGAACTAGCATGTTTTGACCCCGGTACTTTCATCAATCAGTGTAATTGTAAAAAAAAAAAAAAAAAAGGAGCCTTTGACTTTAGTTGGTGTTAATAAAAACCTGTAAGTGTTTGTTTGAATGAACTCTCTCACATTTATACTGTTATTGACAGAGATTCAATGGAGGAAATTCCAAATGAAATAAAACTTCTCTGGCCGACATGATTTAATTATTTATGTTTGATCAATTGCTTTTAATGCATTATCTGATATGGTGGGTGAAGTGATACTGGCTCAAAGGCAGCCAAATACATGTTTAGTTTGAGACACACAACCAACTTGCGAGATTTTAATTAATTCACTCAAGAGTTATAATCACAGACAGACTCATCCAAGTGTGACTGTATCAAATTTACATTTTACATTCCAGATCAGGAAAGAAATGTATTATCATCATATGTAGACAGATGGATGGATTACGTAGGTTTTATCTCATCATGCATGATTTAAATTTATGCGTTATCTAAGCTTAAAAAGTTGCAAAGTTGCACAGAAAATGAACAGCATGTTATGCAAAGTCAACATGTGTCTCTCGTGAGATTCTGACAACATAAATAAATCTGCCATCAGGTCCTCACTTTTGACCCAGATTGCATTTCACCTTAAGTTGCCCCACTCCACGGATGGCACGTATCATTTAAATGCTAAATGATATGCATTCTGCGTGCCTCCCTGCAGAAAGTCTCTCGTACTATGTGTTCACCACCTGGGGTTTTGTTCATCCTACTTAAGCAATGACGATTGAAAACATGTTGATGATTAAATAACATGTTTATCCTCCGTGCAGTCAGAAATACATATTCAGTGGGAACACTGCGTATAGGCTACAGCCTGGCCTCAGATCAGATTATTAACATGCAGAGAATTATCACTAAATGATGTGTTGTTCAACAAAACTGTGTCAAGTACATTATGAATTGATATTCCTGGTGTCTGCTTGCAAACATTCTCCCCCATCCTGCAGAATCTAGATGCCAAGGTAGTTTGAGCTTAAAAGTAAACAACCAGATTGCATTTTGTACATCTGAGTGTGTTTTGGAACGGCTTGATACACGCTTTAATGAACATTTTTGCAGGTTATTCATTTAAACTTCTTTTAACTGCTGTCAGTCCACCCTGCTGCTCTCAGATGGTGTTATCATCTACAGTCTGTGAAAGTTTTAAATCAAAAACAGTATGAAAAGACACCACAGAGGTGTGTTACACTTCACTGGGTTTCAGCTAAAGTGGCTATGCCTGGGTGGATGGATTGAAAACTGAAATAATCTAAGGAACTGATTTTAATGGACACTTTTGCCTCAGCAGAATCCATATTGGCGCCTACAGGGAAATATAATGTTTTTATTCCACTACATTTTCAAAACAGCTGTTTGTTTTTTTTTTCAGGTAGCTATTGATATTCACACTTGTTGCATCCTTACAACAGAAAATTACTCAACGTAGCCTAGTCTCGACCAGTAAATGCATTGGCAAAAATCTATTAACGTGTTAATGCACTGATAAGTCAGTGGACTGAAAGATGACATTCAAACTTTTACAACGTTGCATTTTATCGTCTCTTACTCAAAACAATTCACCTGACGTTATTTTATGTTTGCCAGCTTCCTTCCTCGCTCTCTGATCGGTCATTTGGTGTTTCCTGTGTTTGTCGTTTAATAGGCGAGCAAATGAAATCGCAGATTTCTCCAAGTTTGAACATTGTCGGGAATGTTTGGAATAATGTAAGTACATAACTGAAGAAATCATGTAACACAGGTCTAGATGGGGTGCTGCGTAAAATACAACAACAAACTAAAGCTGCGAATCAGAAGTAGTGGATTAAAACTTCTGGCTTTAAAATGTAGTGGAGTATTTTGTACAATAAAAACACAAAAACTCCGGTTAGGTATCTTAAAATTTATTAAAGCATTGTATTAAAGCATTGGATGTACGTTCCACCACAGTCCTCAGTGTTTTTTCTGATGATATTTCTATCTGCCTTAACATAAATACAATATGGAATGTATTATCTATACTTATTTGCTATAGTTACAATACCACTTTGTCAGCAGACAGTTTCCACTTAGCACATTCAGCTAACACAGAGGAATATTGTATCTGTTTTGTCAAATATTCACTCTCATTTTAGCTGAACTTTGATCTCTACTAGCTCTTAAGCTACAATTATACTCGCTTTTTAGCTACTAAATGCTTCACTGAGTTCATCAATAGTTTCTAACTCTGTCTTTGAAGGGTAGATGAGTGATAATTCTCTGTGTCACTACAAGGGAACACTTGAACGGTACACATGTGCACATTTGATCCATTTTTACCAAAAAAAAAAATTTGATTAAAGCAGCTTTAAGAAAACACTTCTCCCACTGCAGATATACAGACATTTCAGTAGTGGACCTTCTTCTTGAAGTATCCTTCAATTCTGCCAACTTGAGCTGAAGGAGGGAGGCAGTTTCAGCCCAGAAACACACAGAGTGTCAGAACAGAAACAGCCAAGCTCAATGTGTCACTCTGCCTGGGATGAAATGTAGTGATACAGTAGAAAAGGGAGACCAGACAACAGGAGGGGAGAGGATTAGAAAAGCCACCTTTACTGTGATGCTCTGTCTCTGTCTAGCTGTTAGTGTGTCAGCTATAAAGGTTACCTTCTGCTCCTCTGTCTGTCACATACAGCACACACATCCACGTGTACATGCCCAAGGAGATAAAATGATTTTTTTTTTCCCAACAAATATAGAGAGTGTAGATTCATGAAACCAATCTGAGGCTTTGATCTAGTTTTGGGGCCTAGGCTCTGCATATGGAAGCAAGTAATGTGTACAAAAGAGGGTCTCTTGTGAGTTTCTGCATTGTGTGAATGTGTGTATGAAGATGTTATGTGTGTGTTTCTGTGTGTGTGTGTGTAAAAAGTGCTTGCACATATGGGTCTGTGCTGATGAATTTAAAAAAAACATATTTACACCAAATCTTTCTTTCTGCATTTTTTTCCCTTGTGACCTTTGGTCAGACAGACTGATAAAAGTGTTTGCATGATTATCTGGACCTTTCAAAAGTTACTGATAGTGTCTGTGCTTCCTTCACTATTTTTGCATGCAGGAGTGTGGTTACAGTAAACTCACAGCTAGTAAAATACTAATAATTATCATCATAAAAATAACATCAATAAGCTATTTTTGTGATCAATATCATCATTAAGACTTGCACTTCTGCTTTTGAAAGGGTCATTAAAATCTGAATAATGCTTTGACACATTAAAGGAAATAAAAAGAAATCGATCAGGAGAAAAGAGGAGGCACTCTGGTGGGCTCTTGGTTTAAGAAGCTGACCATGTAATCTTGACTTCCCTGATTGTCTGGCTTGAGACCTTTGCTCCATGTCCTCTCTACCCTCATTTCCTCTTCTCCTGCTACTGTCTGCTATCAAAATAAAGGCAAAATGCCTGAAAAAATATGTTGAGTAAACAAAGGAGGAGATGTTTAAATAGAAAAAGAGAACCACCTCTTTTCATTATTTTCTCTCTCAGTCTTCTCTGTCTGTTTTGCAGCCTCTCTATCCAGGTGCACTCGGTGACCCACCTCAGACTGAGAGCGGTTTTTGAGGCCAAGGGGCAAAAGTTGGAGTGTCATGAAAGGATATACATCTAATAGGGTTGCAAGGAAAGCATGAGACACTTCAGTACCAATTAAATTCCACAGGAACCCTGACACTGTTCATAGCTCTGTTGCTGAAAGAAAAAAAAAACAAAAACACATGTCTCCATTGGGAAACAAGTTTTCTTTGTTTTTTTCCTAAATGAGCAATTCAGATACATCGCACTTTGAAGCCTGTAAGAGATCAAAGCTAATCACAGCCGCGCGATGGAAGAAATACAATGTACGACTTAATGAGTGGTAAACAATATCTGAATCTGTTTTCAGCAAAAAAAAAAAAAGAAGCAAGATGTCAAATCGATTTGCCTGCTGTTTGGTTTTGTGATCATTTGCCACTTCCAGTGCAAAAACCCCTCTAGAAATGAGCAACCAGCTCTTGTAGAGGTTTGTGCGCTGAGAGCTGCACGTCACATTAATTATGCCAGATCAGGGTGGGCTGTGAATCAGGAGTCTCAGTTCATCTATTTGTAATAATAAAGTAAGAGCAAGGTTTTTTCTGCTAACTGGAAAGCAACTGTTTATGTTATGCATGACTGGCTATACTGTAAGCGCTTTCCAGTACAATGCTATGATTTAAAAATAGCACCGTAGCTCACTGTGAGCTACTGTGGACCCACAGCTGTTGAGAATTTGTGTGTACTGTAGATGCACTCATGCACCCTTCTTACACATGAATGCTTTTATTATTTGCATCTATGCCAGCCCAGAGCTCCTCAAAGTCAAACCTATAACAACTTCCAGCTAATAGTTAAGAAAAAGGAGCTCAATTCAATTTCTCTGTTTTTCTACTGCACTTACTTTCTCACTCTTATCTGTACTGCGAGGCACCTGGCATAGGTTAAGGTGCCGGGTTATTATTAAGACATCAGTGTCAGCATCTAATCAGTATCTGTGTCCGTTTGGTTTATTAATTACATCGGCTGGTACGAACTCGGAGCACTTGGCGTAAAATATCAAAAGCTGACGCCTGTGTCATGATTAATTTCACAGTGAACAGTCTCGGCGATGTCAGTGGTAATTAGGCATCACCCATTGCATAACACACCATGTGTCAGGGTGGGTGGCATGTGTGTGCATGCGTGCGTGTGTGCGTGTATGCGTGTGTGTGCAAGTGTATGTGAGTGAGAGAGAAGGAGAGAGGAGGGGGGGTTAAGGGACAAAGAAAAAGCCTTCTGACTGGCTTTGACTACTTCTGCAGCTCCAGTAAACCAAGAGGAAGTTTAGAAGTAATGTAGATCTGTAATAAAGCTGAATGCTTTTTCGCTTTATTTCAATATAATTAAATGCAGCACAGTGTCTATATGCTTACCTATCTGTGCAGATAAGTAGCTATTTGGCTGGATGTTTCTATTCCTCATATAAATTACAGCCTAGTTTCCAAGTTCAGAGTAATTTTTAAAAATCCTGTGCAGGAGTAGCTGTGATGGGGACAGTTAATGGGGATCTGAATAAAAAAACAATAAACACCAATGGAAGCTTTTGGCGCTCCAAATGTTTTCACCAGGTGGTGGAAACAAACGCAGCTCAATTACTTTTATCTGCACAGCATGACTACTGGCCTATATAGTATTCTATTTTATTTATAAAAATGTTCCATTTATGCATCTACTTTTCATTTTTTTTTGCAGAGCCCATGAAGTGTTATTGTCTTGTAGCCGTATTAAATCTTTATTTTGCCAGGTTACATGCATCTAAATTTCAGCAGTGACCTGCAGTATGCCTGGCATGCTTGCACGTCTGCAAAAAAAACTTTGTCACAAACTTTGCTCGGAATTAACTACAAAAGGGTTTATTAATCCTGCGAGTGAGGCTTTTCCTCTCTTCCTCTTTTTTTTTTGTTTTTTCTAAAATAAACAATGGCCCTTAACACTCAAATTAACACAGATTGGGATTTGATGTGCTGTGCAGCCAGATGGCTTGCTCACTCACTCTCTGGCGGGCTGGCAGTGCAGCTGAGGACGAAGGCACTTCCAGAGCGGATTTGAAAGAATCTAGGCCAGAGAGAGTGGGGCTGCTCTCGGAGACTAGCCGCCAGAGCTGTCATGTTTTAGTGCACATTTTTTATTTGAGGAAGAAGCCGCTACATAGAGAGACGTGCAGTGTGTGTCTGTGTATGTGTGTGTGAGTGTGTGTGTGAGTGAGCCTGGAAGAGGAGGAATGCCTTGATAAAAATGAAGGGAAAGAGGACTCATCTTAGAACTGTGTAAACAAGTTTGTGGGGAAAAAAAAAATAAATTCCATGCTGCATTTCTTCTCTTTTCCACCTACAGTATCCACAGACGTCAATGTAGATTTGACACGGCGATGCTCTGAGAAGTCAAAACTATATAATTAACCAAGAGTGATAGATGATAGAAATAGCTCTTTTTACTTAAACACCAAACAACATGAAAATAGACAGAATCCTTATATATGTGGACCAAAATCCATATTCAGTGAAATGTAAATCTGCTCAGATTGATGTGTGAGACCGTATGCTGTATGTAGAGAAGGCTATGCATCAATGTATAGCAGCTCCAGCACCGGTGTGGAGATCAGCACTTTTTGTAAACACTTCAGCACAGAAATTCAAATGCAACTTTTAGAGCTAGTCATTATTCAAAAGCCTAGCCTCCATCTGGAAAGTGGCAAACTTGGCTGTTTTCCTGGTGTTGCTGTGGAGGAAAACTGGGTCTGTGTGAAATTGCAGGACTCATGATACTTTGCTAAGGTGTAAATTTGTCTGGCTTTGATGATCATTTTCTTCACAGCCTCACTTTTGCCAATGGGGAAGGGTTAAAGTTGTTACAAGACTTTGAAACTTTTCAGGTTGTGAACACGAGTCTTCAGCGACTGATAGTAAAAGAGTGAACAGTGAGAAAAGGGGGTAAGAATAGGAAAAGTGAGAACATACCGGCCCTACAAACTGCAGGCTGCACTGAGCAAATGTAATAATCTAGACTGTTTAACCATCACACATTTCCTGACATCAGACAAAATGATTTCACTAAAAGCAGCCATGAGTGGATTGAAATTTCCTGAACATGTCTGCCAGAGTTTTGACAGCAGAGATGTTCAGGACCTGGAACGTTTTGTTGAACATGAGTGGACTTGGGCAAGAAACAGCTCTCACTGTGTGTTACGAACTAGGGCTGTAACTTACATATATTCTTATTATCTATGATACCGGTGAATTTGTTTTTGACATACTGATCATTTTCTATGAGAAAATGCAGAACCATGTTTTTCAGGATCAACAATGTCTTGAAAATACTTGTTTTTTTGTCAGACCAATGACTCATCTCCAATTCCTACTGTACAAAAACTTGGCCAAAGTATCTCTGATACAGGCGCTGCCATCTTGCTCTGGTGACGTCGTTTGAAGACAGAGTTTGCGTTAGTAATTGGCGGATGGAGCAACAGTATCAAGGTCCAACCCACAAAAAAATGCCTGACTCAATGGAACGTCGGTGTTAGCTGTCAGTCATAAAGTTACACCCTTAACTTTCAGCATCACACGACTAATTAAACCCAAACTTTTCCGTATAATGAACACTTGAGCATACACCAGTTTAATAAGAACAAGAAAGCCATCTTTTGTGAAAATTTATTTGACATGAACTTGGATTATTTAGCATGACTCTCATTTTGCTAACAGGGGCAGGCATTATGACCTATTCTGTAGCCAGACACCACTGACTTCACTTCGAAGAATTTTATCCATCTTTATTAATGTCAATGTGTCAGACCAACAGTCTCCATCTCAGTTTTATGCAATTAAATCAAAGAGGATCCAGAAATCTGAGAGGACTAAACCATCTAATATTTAATCATTTTGATTGAAATGTGATAAATTGATCATCAAAATAGTTACTCAATCATTTTTTTACTGCCCAACCAATCTATTAACTGACACGCCCAACTTGTATTATTATTATAATACACAGTAATCTCACAATGGAGAAACACTTATTCCTAAAGCAGACGGTTATGAGCACATAGGTAGCATATAGATGGCATTAAATTTTAAAAAAATCTGGCATGAAATAAATAAATCTTGCTCTCAAACCGA
>JAPZDV010000020.1:3773766-3799911 GCA_029814665.1 Acanthurus lineatus
AAAAAAAATTCTGGCATGAAATAAATATACAAAAAACATATAATGTACAAGTAATTTGCACAATGAATTATAGTTACAGTTTATAAAAATCATCTCCTCAGATTACTGTGAAATGTGAAAGAAAATACTATATGTGAGAGCTTTTAAGGGGTTGTACAGGACATGAAATTCCTGTCCTTCATGAGGTCCTTTTGTCTTCCACAGAGAATATTTCTACAGCATGTCAAAATGGCTGCATAACCAAGAAAACAGGGCACATTAAGCTCAACAGCAGATTCACATTAATTACAAACTGGCGAAGTTGTTAATATAACTGTGCACCCAAAGCCAGGAGTCTGTGTGAATGGCCTGAAGTGCCAGACAACACCTTCTGTTTCGATCGATGGCCATCAGCATTCGCACTGCCTTACACAATCGAGGCTGCTCTGCTATATATACTCACCAGCTTCAAATGCCTGAGAGGAATCTCCTGTAACAAACTAACTTTTGCTTCTCTTTTTTTTATTTTTTTATTCTTTAGAAAACCTCATTATCGTTCTGTTCGTGAAGGGCTGTAGATGTGCCTCCAGCATCTCGGAGGAATTTCGTTTATTTTTTTGATTTGAATTAAGACAAAGTAAAAGAAAAATTCGCCAGTACAGAGTAACAAAAGCAAGCCCGTGTGTGTCTGTTTGTTTTTGAAGCAAATGAAATAAAACTGTGAGGTAGAGGGCAAATTAGGAACATGTGTGTGTTCTGACAGTAGGAATATCAAACAGGATTGAATTGGGTTATCTGTAATGAGTAAACACATTTCGCCCCTAAAAGAACAATGCTATAGTTAGCGAAGCTGTAGCTGCTTGTTTTGGTGTTTCATGTAAAACAAAAAGTAGTGGTTAGGCCATAAAACTGTTCATTAGCTGACCACATCACACGAGTGTCTTAGTTTGCACTTTATCTTTAAAAAACAACTTTGTTTAGGCTTCCTGTACACTGAAAGTCTGTAAATGCTTTTTACTATTAAAAGCTGACCACAAAAATCCCAAAATCAAGGTCTGCTTACTATCATTTTTCCAGTTCTTCACATGATTTTTATCAATGGAGCTGTTCACTTGCAATAAAGATGGATCTGTTGATATGCAAAGTGCAGACTGAACTTTTTACCCTGCATTTCCTTATAGCAACATTATGCAACTGTTTTACATTAAAGTGTAACTTCACCCATTAATTCTACTAGATAATCGGCCTTTTGGCATATTTGCAAAAACTACAGCATGACTGCAAAATACACACACTTGTGGTTATGTAGGGTGTGATGGGAGGAAGAAACTGACAGTATGACAGACTGAGTGACCATTTGTTTCATTGTTAAGCTAAGCTAACCAGTCAATGGCTGTAGTTTCATATATATTCTGCACAAATTTGGTTATCAGTCCTATAATGAAACTGTCAAGCATTTTTTGTGCAAATTTGGAATTCTTCTTTGTTGTTTTATTTAGCAAACAAGACAAGCTTTATATTTGATTGGGGTTTTTTTGCCATGTGACACTTGACGATGCCTCACATCCACCTCTTGTTTAAAAAGTAGACTTCTCTTCATCCCGGTGATTGACTGAGCAACTACATCATCTTATCAGAGGATAAGAATACTGGCAAACCCTGGCATCTCTTCTTTATTACTGAGTATTCTTAAAGCCCCAGAACAGTCTGCTAGGTTTGTTTGATCAGACAATGGCTAAAATGTGTGCCATAAAGAACAGAGCTGTGAGGTCCCTTTGAAAAACATTCACCCTCTCATTTAATCAACTACAAACTCTCCACTGGCAGTGTTAGCACTGCTGAAAGACCAAAAGCTTAACTTTTATGTTGATGGTTTGTCGAGTATCAGTGCTGATATTAAACATCTTTTGTGTGCAGTGAGTCTTTCATAAATTTAGGAGTACTTAATGTATTTGTTAAATTTTAGAAAGTAGATTAGAGTCCCTTTTTTGGGTAGAGGCTGTCCATTTACTTTAGTGTGCTCTCACTTTAGCTCAGTTTTCCTGCTGGCAGGCAGTGTAGATTAGAGAAGGAGGAAACTCTGAGGGGGAAAAGGAAAACTGTTCCATTAGTGTCTATTAACAAACATAATTCACAGGACTGGGCGCAAAGTCCTCCCAGCAGGGAACACTTGTTGTGATTTGTGGAGTGAGTTTTGTGGAGAGTGAATAACAGACTCATCAGTCAAAGTCACCACTATCAGAAATACAGTTCTTTATCTGATTCAAGAGCGTGCCTTGTATTGTAATTGGCTTGTTCAAGGGTCTCTCTGCACAAAATTACAAAGCAGAACATCTGAATGACAAAACAAAAGAACTGTTACTGACAGCATATTGAATAATACAATTATAATAAGTGGATAACTCAAGCACAGTTGCATCTTATTATTCATGTGTTTTGTTAAAGGTATAGTATGTGACAGGTAGTATGTTAAAATGTTATTGGTAGAAATAGACAGTTTCAAGCCTTTGTAAGAACTCTTCATATTGTTTTTATTCAGATTTTGGTCAGGTTACAACATCCATGAATGAAAAATGTAGCAAACACAAAAATGTCCAAAAACTGCAGGATCTTAAATGGCCACTAGAGGCTCCAAAAGAGAGTTATCCTTAAAGAGCCCCAAAACAAAATGCCAAACTTTACAGTATAAATAAACATGTATACAAAAAGTGGTTGTCAATATCTGTAGCTATTTCTCTGTATATGAAAATTGCATAAGGGCTGAACTCATACAAATTACTCATGTAAATTATATGAAGGCTTATAGTTTTGCATAATTTAGGGTGTGGCTTCTCTGCGTGGCAGCAGCTTCTAGCTGTCTGCCAGTTGGCACACAGTCACTGTTAGCAATGTTCACCCATCCAGTCATCATGTAAGTCGGAGTACATTGCGACTGGTTATGTGATCTAAAATGGCAACTTCTTTGTTTTATCTCAGCTTTAAAAATTAGCTTTTTGAAGTTGTGAGCGTGACAAAACACATATTCAGTTCATCTCATAGTGTTTGTCATTGTGTGGTGGTGAAAGCAGAAACTCAGGAATGGATGTTTAAAACTTGGGCAGAAAAAAAAACTATCTTCCTGGTCAGATACAACTAAACATAAATATGTTTCGTTTCTGTTTTGTTCTGCTATATAAGAAAATTTGCTCTTTAAAGTGACCGAGCTAGTAAAAACAGACTTTTAGTTTTTTGTGTGACATATTCTACAGCATAGGAGGGCCCACAGGCAAGAATGCAGCTATTACAATGTTTTGCTTCTTGACAGCTTTTCAAAGTGCAGTATTTTCCATCATCAATATCGTATACCTTCTCCATCTTTTCCATTTAAACCCCCTCCTCTGCCATGTTTTGTGCATCCTCAGTCCCATTCGGGCCTAGAGTAGCATATTGGTACATGAATTATCCCTTTGATTGCCTGTGTAGGAGGGACATTTACAGTAACGAGGAACCTGGGAACAGGATTTACTGTTCCATATGCCCTTCAATGACATTACTTGAAGTGATGATGATGACAGTCATAAATTGGACCTGATGGCCCACAACAGATAAAACCTGCATGGGATTTGTTTTGCACACTGCTGGCTCACCAAGGCTTGCTTAATACATCATTTCAAATTTTTAATTGAAACACTGTTATGTAGCTGTGATACTAAAAAAAAAACTCATAAAATTGCTCTAAACACTGATTTCAGTCTGCATCTGCTGTCATCAGTTCCATATTGAATGTTTTATAAATATTTCAGAAGAATATTGATTAGAATATTCAAGATTTTAATACAATACTTCCATTGCAACACAATTAATAGAAATTTGATGAGCATACAATGAACATCTGAGGACATAAAATTAATTTAAAGATGTAGTAATAATATGAAACAATTAAAATGATACCACACTGAGAAAAACTATCAGTATCCTAGCCAGTTGCTGTGTGTATGACTGTATATATAGTCCTACTGTGTGTCACAGACAGAATAATGTGTGATTTAAGAGCAAGGGGCACAAAGAGCCTCTGGGAAGGTGCTGTTGCAGAATCTGGCTCTTTTAAAGGATGAAAGTTTAAAAAAAAATAGTTGGCTGTGTGGGAGGGGTTTTAATAATATTGTGCCCTCTTTGTGTAGTCTAACAATGTAGATCTCAGTAAGGAATGGAGGCTCCTGTGATTTTTGTTGCCACGTGTGCATTATTTCACCCAGACCTTTTATGTCTTCTGCTGAAGTTTTTTCATACCGCACATTTATTCCAAAGATGAGGATCCTCTCAACCCAACTTCTTCCTAAGATATGGAAAACTTTATCAGCTGCCCAAGAATTTGTGATGCTCAAACTGTATTTTTCCTGACCATTTATGATCACATGCCAATGCCCACTGTGAATTTTATCGAATTCCACCGCTGTTTTGGAGACAATCATCTCCAAGCTGTTGGCTCCAGCTCTGTCCACCACAGCTTAAACTTTGTTTCTGTAGACTGTTTCATTGTGTTATAGGTAAGTATACCAGTAGAAACAATACACATCTTTATAGGACACCATTTAAGACACTCGGAAAGCCTGTTAATAACACTGAACAACTGCCTCCTTCCCTGCAAAATGTTCAAATCTGGTGACCCGGAGACAATGGGACTTCTAGTTTAAGAAATTCATCATATAGCCTGATTGGTGGAATTTTTTGATTAATAGACAGAGCCCTTACATAACTGGCAGCTGCCTCATTTGATGAACAACTGAGGGCTAATTTAGTGACACTGCACCATCAACAGACCTTTCTGCCTTGCATGCACGCTGATAAAGCTCAGGGGCGACCGCGGGCAGGTGACTGCAGACCAGGTGCTCCAAGACTTTCATTTTAACAGATGTTTGGGTGACAGGTCTGTAAATATTCAGGCAGTTTGGGTTTGATTTTTTTTTTTTTTTTTTTTGGCACAGGAACAATAACAGTGGACCTTTTCGCTCCGTCAGAGAATGTTTATCCAGTATGTTGTGTTCGGCCTGTCACTCTCCATCTCCTGTAGAGGCATCATTCCTCATCTATGCTGTCATCCCAGCACATGTTCCATTTACCACACATTAATCTCTCTCAGCTTCACATCATTTTCTCTTGTCGTGTCCCTTGGGACACAATGACAGAAAAACATGTCCTGCTTGCCAAAGCGCACTGTGACTGCAGCGCTAAATGGGAACTTGTGGCTGCAATCAAAATTATGTATCACTTACGGCTGGAATCGGTGTTCCAAAATTCATTGGTACAGTACACCACCCGTCCAATGTAGCAGCGCCCCAGCAAGGCCTTTGTAAACTTGTCTCAATGCTCCTGAGCTAACCTTTTGATAAGCCCTCGAGACAGTGTAAATTAAAGGTGTTAAATCATGATTTGGTGGTGTGTGATGGTGCTCATGGAGACATCCCCTTCACAGTCTAGTGGTCAGGGTGGAGGTGTTTGGTGGTCAGTGCAGACAGGTCATCCCGCAGCAGTGACGGATGGCTTTCATCAAGGGGCCCATGCACTCACTGGGGAAATGTACATGGAGGCCACTGCCAAAGGAGCTGATATTTATCTTCCAGCAGCACCACTAGCCAGGACACAGCAAGAAAGACGTAAAGATGGAGAGTTTTGTTTAAGAGAGACACAGAAGAGTGGTCACTTTTTTCGTTCAGTGCTATTATTGAACAACTCTTGCATGCACTGTACAAATTTGTGGTGTTGGGAAAATGCAGAGTGGAAAGGAAATCTAGTGTATGTGTGGTTTCAGCTCAGAAACATGTCATACTACAACATGCCTGACAGCAGAGCCTCACTGCTCTGATTCAATAGCAAATGGAAACATCCTGAGATTGAAATGAAGCAAATTAGCGAAGGCACAGCTGACTTTATAGCACGGATAAAGGGAGATGTGCCGTGCTGGTTCTAGGATCTATTCCCTCACTGCAGACTTGCTACAGCTTGGACTGCCATTAATATCCCATGAGGCACTGGGGCACGCTCCTGGCCAGCAGCCAGATTCCCAGTTATCTGTTTAAACAATTTTGCAGGCTATTTCAGGAAGAGGGAACTCGCTGGCCATGCCTCTTGGTCGTGTTATGGTAACAGCCTAGTTCATCTTAAACATAACACCGGGGCAAACCAAGTATAAACAATTCTGCTCAGTTAACATTTTGCAACTGAAATAAGATGTTTTGTTCTTGCGCAAGTAATGATTTTACACTATGGCCTTGAACTAACTATTTCTCACAGCTAAAAACACATAGTAAACAATTTTTTCCAGATATTACTCACTCATTTTATCTATAGACAGCTATCAACATAATCAAGCTGTAGTTCAGGGTAATTTATATCTATCAAAGTACATCAATGCAAGTATTCTCTTGCCAGTCTGATAAAATAGAATTATATGGTCATTAGGGAAGAAGCCTGCATGAGCGGCTCTAATTTGAATTTGTTCAATCCTGAAAATTATTGCTTATCTCTATAACCACTTCTAAATATAGGATCCCTTAATCCCTGATAACTGTGTAATTGTTGCAGGACTGGAAATGCAGGGAGTCCAATATAGAAATGCATATGAATTATGGGATGTTAATGAATGGCACCTAGGTTAATAAGACTTTTCAGGCTGCACAGCCCACAGTAGTCTAAAAACTTTAAGGGGACTGAGACTCGCTGTTGTCATTAATTTCTTTCATCTAATTGGCTTCTTTGATAAAGAAAGTTTGTTTTGCTGTGACATAAAACGGTAATTTATGCATTTAATATATATTGTACAGAGAACGATATTGGACATAAGTACCATTATTCAAGGTGTTAATACAAAATTCTGACAAATATATCAAGTACAATATGAAAGTGAGAACCTGAAAGACCCTTTTTAAGCTTAGTTTATATTTATTTTTATAGTTATGCCATGGGGATTTAATATTGATCAATCAGTCCAGACTAAAAACATCTGAAGCAAAAGACAGATGGATTGCTTTTAAATTTTTTACATACATTCAAGACTCCCAGAGGATGAGTCCTACTGACTGCAATTCTCTGCTTTTTAATCTGGCACCACCATAAAAATCACATTTTAGGTTTTCAAAGATATATCTCCAAAACTGTTAATTGATTCTATGAAATAAGATTTATGTAAAATTTATATATAAAGTACTGTTTAAAAAAAATCTAAAAATTTGGCTCTTCACAGTTCATTACTACCATTAAGCCATGTTTTGGTGCCCATGTTTCCTTGGCTGTAAACCTTTACATGTAGTGATTGTTATTCTTGCCATTGCAGATTGTCGTTTGATAACTGAGATCCATGCTGCTTTAAATACTTTTGTACATAGTTCTTGTAATTACTGTGCCTGCAATTAAGGCACCAACTCAATGATCACTTTAAAAGTCCATTAGTGGCTCCTTTTTGCCTTGAAAAGTCACATTAGAGTGGCAATCGTCAGTCCTCTTTTAAAGTTGACCTATAAAGATAATTGACTTTTATCTTAAAATGACACAGTATAGCAGAGTTTGTGATTGGGATTTAATAACTTCAAAGTCCTTTTACATTTTATTTTGTCCAGTCACTGCATCTCATAATGTCTATCATGAATGTTTAATGACAAGTCCTAAAAAGTAAGACAGAGAAGAAATAAATAAGATGTAAGTGATGCCAAACATATTTTTCACATTCATTTAGCAGTAGTCTGATCAAGTCTTGGTGTATTTTGATTGACTGAAGAGGGAGACAGGTCTCAGATCTTTTCAGGTTGATATTCAGCGCTTTGCAGATTCCTGAGGCTGTGCTTGCAGCTGCAAACAGCATGTTCTCTGCTTTCTCTGCAACTAGTGTGAAAAATTACACCTTAAAAAAGATATTAAGATAAAATGTCACTAATTAGCTGCCAGCAATCCACAACCTGTGAGCAAACAAAGTTGAGAACTTAATCAGCAGGTGAGTATTTCATATGTCAATGCAAAAAAGTTAAGTATATTGGGAACTTCAGTGCAATCATGAATGTATTAACTGAAATGATGCTTTCAGCTCACAATCATGCCACAATTTTAGAGCCTATTCTACACACAATATTTTCACAACGTCCAGTATAAAATGTAGGCTCTAACCATTTATTTCATGAATTATTAAACAAATTGTAAAACAAAAAATATAAACTCATTGTAAGTGTGGCTCTGGTTTCACAGGTTTTTCATTTGTATGTCACTATTATGGGAGGAGGAGTAACAAGAGAGTACATTTTCTGCAAAAAATGATGCATATTTAGTTGTCATACAACTAACATCAGGATCACCAAAATAGTCAGATTTTCTTTTCAAGAGACACACATTGTGATGCTGCTATGCCCCTGGAGAATTAACATTAATGCAAATGAAATGTGATGATGAATCAATGTCTTTTTAAACCAAATGAAAATGCAAAGATGTTAGCCGTGCCAGAAATCTGAGCCCAGCTACCCAGACAGTGCCTGCAAAGGAATTTGAATTCAATCCCTCTCACAAAAACCGAGTTCCAGCAGCCCACACATGCAGGAAATATTTTGACACACACACAGCTACACACGGGTACAAAGAACAAGAAGCTACCTCGCTAGACAAACACACAGAAAGACAGATGTGGGCATTTTGTGAAAGAAAGCAGACATGGTGCATATCTCATTTTGAAGCAGATTTAGAGGAAGTTCTATTTTTTTTTTCCTTTAAAGGCTTTTTTTTATTGATATGCAGGGGCAAAAATCGCATTCCCACAGGTTCAAACATTTGTTAGGGTTAACACTGCCTCAAAGGTTAGGGTTAGAGTTTATAACTGAGGTCAAATAAGGTCATCCTCCAGTGGATGGAGTGTTAGTCGATATTGTGTCTTCCAAAAATACAGATTTTGTGAGCGCATGTGCTTGTGTTCATGTGCATACTGGGCTTTATGTGTTGGCTGGTGTGTGTGTGTGCTGTATGGGTCCATGCTGGTAGGCAGCGAATTTTGTGTTTGAAGCCAAAGAGTCTGCATGCCCACGAACATGATCACTTGACTTGACATGCAAATTTTATCTTCAAAGGGGTGTTAAGATCCTCTGAATCTCCATTAAATTGTGTTTTTCTCCACTAATTATGTCATCAGTGCCAAAATGGTGAGAATTTTGAAACACAGGGAACTTTTTAATATAGACTGTGTGGATTTATGATTATATTACAAACACGGAAATAAATCTGATTACACTTTATGTTGACTGACCATGTACCATACATTTACCATGTAACTAATGGAAAATAAAAAGCACAGTTCAGTTTTGTATGCACAGAAAGAGGAATTAATATAAAGGTCTTAATTGCTTTTGCTTAAACACTGTTGTTGCCTTATTACCACAACACAAAGTTACAAGGTTTGATTTTTGAAAAAACTATTTTTCCCCTTGTTCCTTACCAGCTTTCTTGCCTCCCTTGAATATTAAATGTCCAATCATAACTTAGTAACCATAACAGTAAGGGCACTGTTCCTCCCTGATCTATACAACCTGCTTGATCTGTACTGCACATGTGTCAGTGTGGTAATTACACCTGACCTGAGATTATTTTAATGTTAACTGTTCCCCAGCCTTTTTTACACACATGCCTCAAAAATCAGGTTCCTCAGACTGATTCCACAGTGACAGACGTTTTCAATTTGATATGGTATGGTCTATTTTTGCTACTGTTTTGGGGTTGAGAGACATATTTCGAAAACATTGGCCCAGGCTGAGCAACAGGCTTTGAGGTACATTTTCCCTTGTATGGTGAGTATGTCAAAGTTTACTTTAAGTTTAATTTAAAAAAAGGAAGTGCATCACACAGCAAGTTGTTTAATGCACAGCAATTTCATACACCTTTTGAACATTTATTGGGCCTTAACATGTTTGCGATCTATCAAGCACCGGATTCCTCAGACATGCCTGAGTGATAGGCATGCCTTCAGTAAGATTTATAGCAAGGTCAGATTTACAGTTTCATACTGACACTTCAACTAAGCTGGAAGCAACTTTGTTTACCATTCAGTCATCAAGTTCATCTTATACAAGATTCTCTTTTCAAAGAGTCGGCCTTGAAACACAAAAATGTCAGTCAGGGGTGATGTTCTCAAACTCCTGAAGACAGCTTTAGCTCAACTAGCTACAGCAGCAGTTGCCATTTCAGACTCTTTTCAGTATGCTTTAAGAAAAGGAGCCCACCATTATCTGCCTCTATCTGAAATCAGTGACCCATTTCTTTAAAAATTACAGCAGATTTTGAGTGACAGGTGTTCTCTGTTATACTATGAACTGCACAGGTAACAGTCATGGGGCTAGAACTTGAGTTTGAGGATCATAACAACAGTTAATGAATGAGGCGGGCTTGAATAAACAGTCACAGGTAAACCTATAGGCTGCACTTCCACTCAGGCTATGTAACCTTTTTAATTCAACATAAAAATAAGTGACCACTGTGGCTTCAAACTTCACACAGAGATAAAAAATCTTCAGTTAGTGCAAACGCTTCTACTGAGAAACTCAACTTTTTAGAGACAAAACATCTGATCTAACAATTAAAAATCTCATTAAATTTTTTTATTAAAATAGGAAAGATCAGTCTTAGGAAGAAATATTCTCAGTTAGGTGAAACACTAACAAGCTACAGCAGTTTATAGCAGTACATCTATCCAGTGTCTGTGTTGTAGGTATCACACATCTCTCATCATTCCTTGTTTCATTATTGACTCTCAAACGTTACCCCTTGCTGTCTGAGACCTTGAAGTAACTCTCCCAATAACAGGAGACCATCTCTGTAATTACAGTATTGTGAATGAAGTCCTGCTATGCATCAAACTCGCAGCCGTCAGATTGTTAAGGCACATATGTCAGCTGTTGAATTTGATTCTGATCCAAGGCTTGCCGGTAATGAAACAGGGGGATGAGGGGTGAGTCAGCCACTGGCCTTTGTTAATTGCATGTCTCACTTCGTCCTGGCTGGGATAGTTAATTGGGAAAGATCAAGGGGATTTGCAGTGTTAATGAGCTTCCCGTGAACCCAAGTCATACTGTGGATACCAGAGGAGCCTTTACTATCTCCCACATTCAGCGACCCTTCTGTTAGAGTAAAACTTGTATTTCTGGAGCGATGGGGCCATGGCTGACTACTGCCTCATCTCCTGTGTTTGGTAGCCACGGTTCAGAGGGGAAAAGAAGTACTTTTGTAAGTAAAGAATGATTTAGGAGGATATAATCAGTCAATCATTTCTACCTTGATATTACTGTGTGTTCAACATGTATTACATTAAGTCATTTTCTTTGCCTTTGAACAGAGTATATTCCCATATATTTTGTAAAAAAAGAGAAAAAAATATTAAAAATCATTAGAGGGCCAAATGTTCTTAAGTTTAGAATTACGATATTTGACAAGTCATTTTCTGCATTTAAGAAATTGTGTCAAACTTCACTAGAAATCTCTACTTTGTGTGTTTTGCTCATTCTACTGTCTGCAGCTGTATCCCTGATACAGAGACCACATCATGAATAATGATTCATATCATTTCAGACACTGTTCAAGAGACAGAGAGAAAAGGCCTGACCGGACTTTCCCAGCAAATAATTGCTCTTGTTTCTTGAATTGTTTTTTGTAGGACCCCTGTGTCACAGCCATTTTTACTTGACATTTCCTGACACATTGGAAATGAATCTTGAACAAAAGATAAAAAAATAAATAAAAACTTTGCAAAAAAATCACAATTACTGTTCACGCTGACACACCTCAAAACTTCAGAGTCCTAATTATCATGCAACACAAAATTACCAGAGAACAAAAACTGGCACCTGCTGTAAAAATAAAAAATGCTTCCCATACTTGTGTGCATCTTCAGTAAAACAACTTGATAATCACTGCTGTATTAATTTGTTTTTCCCATCAGAGAAAATAACTTTTGGGACACACACACAAACAGTGCAACTGCATTTTCTCTCAGTCTCATATCCATTCTGTATGTCAGAGTACGGCTGTAAATCTGCAGAACGCCATCGCTCTATACTGCCCTGAGGGAGTTACAGTGGTAATATGCACTTGGCCCTATAAATCATGCAGCACTATGACTATACAATCAATCCACAGCTCAGTGTTTACTCAAACTATCACCTCCATGCTGAGGCCAGCTGCACCTCAAGACGTTCAAACAAAGTGACAGATTTCATTCAATTTCATATTAGAGACTGAAACGATTCTGAATATTGATAGGAGCTCTAGTATACAATAACAGGACTTTGAGCATTTACTCTGCTTTTCATTCTTCTTTACCATTAGCACCTCTTATGTCTGAGAAAAACAACTAATAAACTCCTTTTTATGCAAAATGAAAGATATCTGTGACATTTATGGATAACAACAGTGTTTTTAGTAGCCTGGGAATCAGATAAATCAGTTGAGCTCATGGTTTATTTGCTCTTGCAGATTGGTGTGAGGACAGACATTTTACTGTACTGGTTAACCGTAGCTTAAAAAAACATTTGTCACGGAGTCGCCTTTTTTTTCTTGCATGTGTCACTCATTGCTTTGTCCATTTAAGAGCATCTGGAGGTATTTTGGTCATCAGACACTGATAACACTCCTTGGAAATTATATATGAACTGAAAGGCACTAAAACATTTGTGATTTGGTCTGATATACCAGGTATTTCAGTGCATTTAATGCAGGATTGGGGCTAAACTACCTAAAATCATTCTGCTGTCCATCCACAGGTGCCTATCTATAATGCAAACACTGATGAATATGAAAAAAGAGAGATAGTGCATGCACATTTACTGGTGTGCCCAGGTGCAGGACAAACCCACTGATGAATATGAGCAAAAATAACAACCGCACACTGGTAAAGCTCCCAATGTTTTATTTCTGGTTAAATTCAATGTTTTGATCCAAACAGATCTTATTCAGGAATGAAAAATTCTTGAAGAAGATCTGTTTGGATCAAAATATATTATGATATCAAATGTCTTCAACACTGCTTATTAATGTGGTCTCTCTACAAACCCTGAATATGAAAAAAAGAAAACAACATTTTTCTTCAGATGGAAACTTAGGAGAGAGACAGGCAGATGGCAAAATAAAGTTCAAAAGGGTTTTCAAAAAAAGTCTTTACTGAAAAAAAACAGGCAGTCATACAGGAGGTCAGTCTGAACAAGGCAAACAAATCCAGACAGGGAGTAGGCAAAAATCCAAAAACCACTAATCAGAGCAGAGTCAAGAAAACACAAAGATGAACAAAGTACATTTGGCAGAGAAACAAGGAAATCACCGAGATATATATACGGGGTTGACTAGTGGCAAATTCAGGGGCAGGTGAGTGATGAGAGCGGGTGTGGACAATCAGAGAGGTGGGAGAAACTCGAAGGCAGGAACTGAAGCAGAGAGTGTGTTGGTCTTTCAAAATAAAGCAAATATAATACATAGACATATGGATGTTACAAATACAAATACGAATGGCCTCAAAGAAATATTTCCCACTTTCCAAAAATATAGTGACCATTAGTTTGTTAACCACCTGTCTCAGTCTAGGCGTATATTACAGACAATATGTGTCTTTTTCCCTGCCTACAACAAAGTAGAAGGGGTAAACACAGGAAGTATTGATACAAAGCCTTTCCGAATTTGGTTTAACTCTACTGATATAAAATCTTGAAAAGTAAGCTGCCTGTGAGGAAGCACTGTCAGCTGAGATTGCCGAGACAGTACTGTACTCCACTTGGTGCCTCTGCCCTGGGGATGGTTGTAGTGGAGAACACTGCACTAATGGATTGCAGCACACAGGCTTGTACAGTCATCTACCGTACAGCCTCCCTGATTTGAAATATTCAAGCCAGCGCTCTTGCCTGTCTATTAATATTTACTTCAACAAGCGCTAAACACAGTCTGTTCATGGTGCTCTGGGGATGCTTGAGAATTTTACTGTTGTTGGCTCATTTAGATTCAAGATGGCCTCAAAAACAAAAAGTACAACTTAATAAATACTACAATTTTTCACTGTAGCCTTTCTTTAGTTGTAGTTTGTCATATTCTATTATGTGGATGACAGAATTCCACCTTAAAGGTGCAACATGTAAAATTTCAGCAGCAATTACAGTGCGTTTTCTATATGAAGGTCAAATTATTGCAGTGCAATGAACAGGGTTGCTGTAGAGGGGTGATGATGAGTATTAACTGTGCTTTGCAAGTAAAAATAAAGTTAAAAGTTGTGAGGAATTTTACTGGAATTGATGCCGAAATGTAACTTAAAGCATCTTAAAGTTCATTTGCTAAAAAGTGATCATGTTTAACTGCATTAAGCACAGACATTTTGCAAGATAACAACTTGCTAAAAAAAAAATCTTAAAAAAAAAATTGAGTAGAGGCTATGGGTTACCTGGCATCATTTTTGGACTGCCTCTCCCCACTCCCATTATGCTGACATGGGTGACAGATGCCAGCTCTCCTGCCAAAGGCCACATCATTCTTTGCAAACCCCCCCCACCCGACCCCCCTCCACCTGCCAACTACCCATTACTGCTGCTCAAAATGCAGCATACATGAATCACGCTGCAGCTGTCACAGCTCTCTGGACCCAACCTAATTAAACAATTAGGGCATTTGGTTAACAATCAGTCATCGTGGAAGGAAAATTTGTGGGCTAAACGGAGTCAGGCATATGGTGGTGCAGAGACGAAAGGAAATGTGTTCAGAAGGTACGAGTCCGAAAACAAAAAGAGGCTGTTTTTAAAAACATTCATTCAATATGTTGTCTATGTAGAAAACAGACAAAATATAAGACATCAAAGATGATATTGTCACATCTAAGGTCAAATTAGAAGTGATTTAAGCACAAGTGTGGAATTTCAGTATTGTACATCTATATTTAATGCTGCTTTACTGTCTTTTTTTCAAATCACATTTTCTAGTTGTTTGAAATAGACACATTATCAGAACAAAATGCTCAGAGGGCAGATCTCTGCCAGTGCCAGTCTGGTACTTTCACAGTCAGTCACAGTCAGTATGGTGCCATTTAAATGAAAGAAATAGTGAAACCAGAGTAGCCAAAATGCGGCCTAATGGCAGTGATGTAGAAAAGGTCATGAGGTCTCAAAAATCAACAAGTATCCTCCTCTTATTAACACATAGGTTGGCGTACAGCAAAAAAGTGTGTGTTTACGACTCAGGGATCATGAGATGCACTTATTTGAAAAATTGAAATGTTTGCCAGGCGGGAAGGTCACCAAATCAATATGTTTCTTTTGTCGGGGGCTTGAATGTGCAAGGCAAATTTTGGACCAATCATGTTGTAAGTTGTAGAAATTTCTTCGTCACAGTCAAATAAAACACAGACGGACGGAGGCGATCGCATGGCCTCTGCTCCCTGGCAGAAATGATGAATAAATCCAATAATGCAGACGTGCCATTTGACATAAAAACACTGTTTACAATTATTTGGTTTGACTTCAGTTCAAGACATTTACAAGGATTTTAACCAGACTGTTGTCCTGACTACACGGGCTCGAACTCAGTGACCCATGTTTCCCTGTGTGTAGGTCATTAGTGGTAGAGAGTGGGAGAGAACGTGAATGACGATGGAGGCAGAGAGGCAAACAGTGATAGTGTGGGAGGGGGAGAGAGAGAGAGGAAGAGAGAGAGAGAGAGACAGTCAGAGACGAAGAGAGAGCTTTTTACTGCAAACAGGCCTGGGGGATTTAATCACAGTAAAACACTGAACTCTTATTGGGGGTATCAAAACATTTTATGAGAGCAGCTGTGCCAAACTGTAGCACCACAACAGTGTCCCAGTCCATGATAAATCAGCGGTAGTCCTCTAGATCACCTTAGGTGCCTCATTTAAACTACAACCACTGTGCAACTGGCAAGAAAAATTTATTAGATATCCTATGTAAAAAAAAAAAAACAGTTACAGCATAACACCTCATTGGTAAACTCTTAAAGGGTCACTTCACCCAAATTACAAAATAACATATTTCCTCGGTTACTCACGTCAGTTTTATTAATACATCCCATATCACAAATTTGCTTCAAGGCAAAGACAGTAAAAATAGTGAATGGAATTTCCGGGTCTGAAAAGTAAACACCATAAGGAAGTGACTTAAAGCTGCATTCTTTCTAACGTCCATCAGAGGGCGTCTACAGTGGTTGCAAAAAGAAGTTCTACTGTATGTAAGCTTATGAGAAAATTAACTTAATCTAATTTGATTCATCATTTTAATAAGCATTTTTCCTTAAGAGTTTACTGTCTCGATCACTGGTTTCACAACTTCTCCAATACAACTTGATGTTCTTTTGGAAATTTTGGTCCCATTAAGAATAAAATAGACAATAAAGCAAGCTAATCCTCCCAACTTGAACCTGTAGTCCAGATATGGCACTTGGACACTTGGCAATGGACTTACAACAACCTCTAACAGACATGCAGTATATGTTGTCTGCACTGAACAGACTGAAGTTACAATAAGGAGGATATCTAGGAAGTTTCAGGTGCTGCCGAGGAGGAGACAATTTAAGCATGAATGCAAAGGGAGAGAGAGGAAGGAATGATTGCAGGACAATGCTTAACTTGCAAAATGTCTGAAAGGAGGCACTGAAAGTCAGGCATTTTACTTTTAGATTTTGCAGTTGAGAATTTCCACGGCAGTATCTCTTTTCAGAAACAATGTTGTGGTCACTGTGGACAATTCACAGATCTCACTGTAACATTTTTATTGGACTTTCTACTTATGAAACAGCCCCTTTTTAAACTGACTTGGAGATCTGGAGATCATCCTTTGTGACACTTTCTGGAAAGAGAGCTATTGAGTTCACACAAATTTGATGCTTCTCTCCTCCTCTATGGGAGCAGAAGCTCCATAGACAGATATCTCAAAAACCTGGGCAAGTTAAGCCAAAAATATCTTGCCTGCATACGGCTGGAGAAAAAATGAGAAAATGTGTTTTTATTTTCATTTTTTTTTTGTTTTTGTTTTGTTTTTAAGTTTGGGTGAACCAAGCCTTTAAAAACTTGCAGAGTTAGTGACATTTTTTTTTTTGCACTGCTCCATTCTGTGGCATTGCTGTCTAAAATGGTGGAATGTGATTATGGCAAACCACATTTGAAATGGATAAATGAATATTTCTAACACTAATGTGAAGCTTCCAAACATGCAAGGTTCCAGGGCCAAACTCAGATGGACAGATATGAAATGAGCAACAGATGGCTGGAATTGATGAGGAGAGAAAAACGACATTATTGAGTAGAGCTGGAGAGGCCATCATAATAAACCATTCATTTCACCAGTCAGAGGAGAGCACTCCTCAAAAAACAAGAGCCAATATCTGCTCATTTCAGAGAGATTTACCTCAGATTAAATATATATCCTTTCACACACACACACATATTCACATGTTCACCTCAGAGACATGAAGGATTTCTATTGACTGCACTCATTTCCTAAAAGATGAAAGCAATTCACACTTTTGTCTCCACCAGTGCTCGTCTTCTGTTTTTAATGTATCTTTTATTTTAACTAAATTTTAAAGCTGCACCAATCGTTATCATCATATGAACAGCAGGTAAGATGTGTGTTATGTGAAAGGTGTAGCTTCCTGTGACAAACCAAAGAGAATTATGAATCAATTCTGCAGCTCCCTCAGCTCTGTAAAACATTTTAGGATCTTTCAGCACCTTGTTTCTCTCACAGCCTGCAAATAAACTATTCTTCTTCAGTCTCATCACTCTCATCAGCACTGTTCCCAGATGAAGGAAAGCAGATGTTAAAGAGAAAATCCATTACATATATAATACCTTTGAATCTATGACTTACTGTCTGAATGCTACATGTCCACAGCAGACAGAATATGTGACCAACTAGCTGAGGAAAATATGAATTAATAAGCTGCTAAACAGTCACTAAAGAATGAAAGAGTTATTTTATAAGTTGGTGGATATCAAAATAGCAATTATGTACATCATTTTGGACTTAAATTCACCAGGTAACAGGTGTAACTGGTGCACAAGGACCCCAAAGCTTTTAGGGGCCCATGGAGGATTGCATTAAAGGCACCCTCATTTATCATAGATTACAATGACTGGTTGCTCAACCTTCAAAGCAGCCGTCCAACAGCAACATTAAAAACTACTTAAACACGAATAAGATCGCTATATATAAGCTTCACCACTCTTTCACCTGTTATTTCACCCGTGTGGTTTTGTATGTTTTGAATGTAAATGTGTGTGTGTGTGTGTGTGTGTGTGTGTGTGTGTGTGTGTGTGTGTGTGTGTGTGTGATTGAGAATTTTTTTATATTAAGGGTGAGATGGAGTCCTATCATAGTTAAGTTTTGCTGCTGCCAAGCAACTAGAAATGGAATTGGTACAAATAATGGTTAATTTTGCTTCATGCCTGCTGGATGTGTGGAAAGGCAACTGCTGAACACATTCCCCATTTCAACTTTAAAAAGTAAGATGTAAATGTGAGAACTGTCCTCACATTGGTGGATTTCTTGCAGTAAGTCTTTCACACAGTAGATAAATTGACTTGTATGGACTTGGCTTTGACAGTGACTTTGTCTGAGCGAAGCCAGCATGTCCAATACCAAGAACCTCACATGAAAGCAGCAAAATGGAATTCAGCCATTTCTGTTATTAAATAATCCTATGCTTCTCCTAGCGTGACATGTCAAAATGTCTTCTATGAAAATCCTGTGAGTACTGAAATAAAACTTCACACATGGTAATACCCCCCCCCCAAGATTACACACTCATGCTCTGTATTTCTACTGTATATGGTCCAGTCGCTGTCATACACACTCCTGTATCAAGTGTAGGGAATGATTCAATGAGCAAAGCCTGGTTCTCTGGAAGCTCACGGCAGAGACCACGAGGAGACCCGTTACTTAGCAACCGCCGTGATTGTCTCATGCTCCAGGTGTAGCGTCCGCGAAGAAGGTAGCCCAACATGAACCAAGTGGGTGCTTCGCTATTTGAAACCCTGTTATTCTTGTATTTCAAGAAAAACGGAGAGGAACAAGAGGACACACACACACACACACACACACACACACACGCTGTGTTTGTGCACCTCAGGCAACAAAAAAGAAACAGCTGGTGAGCTGCAAGGTTTAAGAGAGAATATCATGAGCCCAAGCGGTTTTCCCTGGTATCACATTGACTCATCAATCAAGCTTCTCTCCATCTCTCTCTCTACACACACTTCCTCAACCTGTGATCAGTGTTATAATTAATCAAACTGCAGCAAAATGCGTGTCTATTAATCTCATTTCTTACTGTAAGTTTTCAGCCAGACATCTTCCCAACAAAAAAAAGACAATCATCTGCAGGTTGATCAACTATGTGGAACTGCAAGAGAAAGGATCCTACCAGCTGAATTGGTCCTTATTTTGTCTCAATATACAGATGAGAATTCTGTTAAGCACCAACAACGCAAAATAAAAATATCATAAAAATATAAATAGTTATTTAGATGGGAAAAAATGGTACTTGTATCTGTGCTTTTCTTCCTTGTACCCTTATTGCCTTTAGAGTTGAATTCCATACTTATGTGTCTTTAGTAAATACATCTCTCTTAGTTCATAAATGGTCATTCACTAAACCTGTTTGCTCTGCAGATCTGAATGAAATGCCCCATATTGCTAACGCAGGGCTGCTAACCCTTATTATTCTTTCATCTTGTGCCCTACTTCTAACCTCGTAAGACATTAATATTTGTGATTACAAAAAAGAAAAGAAAAACAAACCAGCAGTCACAGCAGACTTGCACTGTTTTGGGTTGACTGGCTTGAACGTGGTGATGGTGGAACTGCTGAAAGTGGCAGTTCTCTCCCCGAGTGAAAAAAAAACCAAATCGAGTCAGGATTGTGGTGAGATATCCTGCACCTGGTCATACATACATGTTATGTTGACACTGCTGCAGATTACTGACTGTATATAGAGTATGCACAAGCATATACAGACAATGCAGAAGATTGAATATGATATGTTCACTATTGTTTACATGTTTAGAAACCTGTCTTATTCCCATAATGCAAACTCACACATTTTTTACTGCCACTGATCTTGTATGCATTTTATCTCTTATTGTGAATCCCACCATCTGTTTCATCCAAAAGCTGTTATCCCATCCTCAGTTATACTTTGATTCAATAAGTGCAGTGATGTTTGATTCCCTGCAGGATTCTGTTTGAAGTGGCTGCAGGTATACTTCGGCCAAGAGTCTATTCAACATTTCAGTAAAGTGGGTTCTAGACAGAACAACTGTATAGGCTCCCAGGAGAGAGAGAGGGAAGGGGGTTGTGGGGGGTGGGGTGATTTGAAGTGGTACCAAAAGAGGTTGAGGGCCAAGGCCTGGGAAACACTGCCATCTATTGATTACACTTTCAGCCGGCTGCACTGCTGCAGCATCGTGTGCATGTTACAATCGTCAGGAGGGGTTTTTCTCTCCCAGTCATCATGTGTGCACATCACCCAAAAAGTTGATCCTCTTAGACACAATGTTCATTCAGCTTTTGGAAACTTATTGCAAATACTGTAATGCAGGTTTGTTTTACATAGGTTTGTCAATAGTAATAATTAGCCCAAGAAGTGAGAGACTATGTACATTGTTAACAAACGTGACAGCATTTAAACAAAATTTAAATCTCCAGTGGTGGAGGAACCTATAATAATACATCATGATTCAATTTAACTAACTAACTAATTACAAACAAATTTTTTTGTATCGCTAATCTGTCACCAGCACTTAGAGCTTTCAAATAAGACTACTCAATGTTTGGCTTTAAATTGTTGCAAGTAGGCATAAAAGGAAAAAGTAGCATGAAATAGAAATACTAAAATGTGGATCAGTTTCCTCAAAATTGCATTTAAATGCTCTTTTTAGTGTTAGGCATTTATTTATATTGAGACTATTTTATTTTATTTTATAATGGGGTTTTATAGCAGTTGATTTGCTCTGTGATATAGTTTTGTGTTTGATGTCTTCATAAATTTCATTATTTCAGATCTCACTGGATAATTTCAGTAGATGATATTAATTTTCTGACCAGGTGGACATTTGCAGTGCATTACATTTTTTTGTCTGCAGGCAATGTGGGTCTGCTGTATGTGCGCCATAACTATATATGACAGCATTTAAACCACATCAAAATCTTATGTATGGGGTGATGGTGTTGATCAAAGAAAAAAGGTGTTTCACATCTTCTTCTTTTTTAGAAAGATCATTTTATGTACATTGTGGTTGAATGCAGGTGTAAGGACGTAAGCTCTCCTGTAAAGAAACATTTTTATGGTATAACAGCTGTGTTTTTACTGCATTGTCCTTCATCTTCTGTTTATACGACAACATCCAATCGTTGGTGGCCACAGAAAAACAGGAACACTTCAATCCACTCAACTGCATCAGTGTAAATCATTTATAAATGTTATCAAACTGCTCATAAATGTCCACACTAAATTGATAGTATTGGTGTAATTTACCTGGTTTTATGTATGTATGTATGTATTTATGTATTTATTTATCTATTTGAAGTAAATTCAATAAGATTTGCTTTTTGTGTTGGACTTATTAAGCTAAAGGCATTTTCCACTCTGGTGGAAAATATTTCTCTTTCTTTCTTTCTTTTTTTTCACCAGGCATTCCTCATAGAAACATCTCAGTTTCCAACAGAGGTGGGTTTTTGTCCAAAAACCTGGAGTATGACTGACCACAGCTGAACTCAAATCAGATCCCAATTTAATCTGTTATGGCTTTAAAAAAAAACACAGGACCTCAAATCTGTAAGATACAATAAGAGCTTCACTAACATTGTAATAACATAAATATTTAAAGAGATTTTAACAAATACAAAAGGGAGTGAGTTTAAAGCATGTCAAATGAGGAGAGAGGATTATTTTAGCAGGTCAGCTGCTCCCTTTAAAAACCCAAAGCTGCAGAAATATGACATCATAACACACTCACACCACACACTGACTGGACTTGAAGATTATTATTGTTCTGATTCATTCATCAACAACTCCTATCCACTCGACCGTAAGGCTTCGGGGAGCCTTTCAGTCCAACAGCTGTACAATCAGCAGCAGACACGCTCACCATACGCGAGCATGAACCTGCAGACTGGCCGTGACATCACTGAGGTCTGTAGGAGTTTGTGACAAGATTGGATGAGAAAGGACTTATTCACCAGCGCCATGGTTGATATTCACAGTGAAAGACATCCGTCAATGCCCAACTGCTCACAATGCTAATTTCTGACACGTCTCTGTGAATTATGTGCCAGATCTTTGATGACATGCAGTGACCGGTGTAACTGTGCATCATAATCCACCATAGATAATTGTTGTATAGAAGGAGGCATTAGCACAGTTAATGTTTGGAATGGAGTTATCAGCATTTAAACAGAGTCCTCTTCACACACACACACACAGTTAAATATATAATTCATATTTTATATCGCAGGTTTTTGACTCCCTTCACTTCTGAAACATATGATCACCATCCTGTGAAAATATATAGTGACAACTTTTCCTGAGCTGTATGTGTTACAACCTTGTTGTTTACCTTATGACAACATATTTTTTTCAGACAAGCCAATTTGTTTTTAAAATGTTTATTTGGCTAAAGAAGTAGGGAAGCTTTGACAATACATTAAAGACCACGTAATCCCTTAATTTACCCAACCATAATCTACACTGACCAAATGTTTTTAACTGAACAGTGATGACATTAACCATTTAATGCTGCTCTCTTATAAAACTTTTTTTTTTGTGGCTGTATACCTTGTGACTTACAGCTTCATTAATGGATAATAAGGCGTTTACTTATGTTTAATAAAGAAATCCTAAGCTATTAACAGGAATAATTGTGTTGCTTAATTTTAAAAATTCTTTTTGCTGCTTTTAATCTCTAGCAAGACAACTGCTCTGTTCCTTTTTTGTGTAGGATTTATTGGCATCTCAAGGTGAAGTTGCAGATTTGCACTGACTGAATATCCCACCACTCACCCTCTGCTTCCCAGTGTGTAGGAGAACCTACAGTGGCTGTGAAACTCACTAATAATACAAAATGCACTCTTTTAGAGCCAGTGTCTGGTTTGTCCACTCAGACCTACTGTAGAAACATGGCATTGTAACATGGTGGACTCTGTGGGAGAGGACCCACACACCCCCGTAAATATGAGAGGCTCATTCTGAGGCAGTGTTTCCTGAACTTAGGGTCAAAATCCAAAATGAATTATGGACCTGGTTTTATTGGGTTGCCAATTGGCAGAGTTAAATGCAAAGCAAAGCCAAAAAGTGAATTCATTTACTTAAACTAAAATAGAGATAGAGTTTTCTTTTCTGCCATGCCAGTTATGACATCAAATTTCTCATTTGGATCTCGAGCTAGAAAAGTTTGTGAACCCTGATCTGAGGTATTTAAAACACACAAAAAATATTTTCAGGCAGTTATCACAATAATTACTGATGAAATCATACTTATAAATGTTGTTTTCGTCACAGCCACACGCTAAAAATAGACCCCCATTAATCCTTCACGCTGGGCCTTTAAACCCAGAGCATGTAATATTTGTCACTGGTAATGTCTCAGTCAGACACAGTTTATTGATGCTGTAAAGTCACCTGGGTTACTGAGATCTGCTTATTTTATTGTTAAACAGGCACCATTGCAGATGCAAATCTATCTGACTGACTCAGGCAGAACTGTTCACGGACAAAGTAATATATTGTGTTAGAGTTCATTCATCTTACTGTTTTATCACATTTGAACATCCTTCCTCGGTATCATCTGGTGTTTCACATGTATAAGTTATAGAAACAAAAGGGGAACCACAGGATACAACTCAAATTTGTCTGGGTTTGAGCATTTTGGAAATGTTTTGAATAACATCAGTACATAACTCAACTAAATAAATAACAGAGGTCTGATCATTAGACATTTTAATGCAGAAATACTGCTTATTATACCTTTAATTCATCACATCATCAGGTCAGTTTTGAAAGCCTTTAACTATGTCCTGTCACATTATATAATTGTATTCCTGATAATTAGTTATAAAGGAACTTGTGAGTACACAATTAAAGAAAGGAGCATTTGTAGCACATTATTACCAATTAAGATGAACAATTATAAGTTTTTTTCCGAATCCTTGCAACAATAAAAGCATTATCAAATTATTTGCTAACATTTTGTAAACTCATTAGTAACTAATTGTAAGCCCTGTGTAGATGGTGTCTAATTTGAATGCTGTACAAACATTTTCCTCTTATCTCCTTGTTTTTGTATCAAAGGACAAAGTTCCGTGCGTTCGACGTCAAATATTTTCATTTTCCATTGCCACTGCGCAATAAAGCTGTCCGACAAGACATTATCTTGTGATAGCACCAGATCAATGCCAGTGTGTAAAGTACTTATGCCTTGACGGGTTAATACACGCTGCTTCTCAAATGATAAGGCCACAGGGCCGGTGATTTCTCTGGGGAGCGGCAGGATGTCTTGGATGAGATCAGGCCCAAGCAATGCCTCGCTCTGACATGTGTCAGCCTCGATTAGTTTTGACTTTTCAATGTGATGACCTCTCCTACTGTAATCTACCAGCAGCGGCTCTGACAGATTAACCGTGCTATTAATGTCTAGATGTTTGTTGCCTCTGCAGAGGGCTGGTAGGGCGTGTTATTGATCAGAGTTGAGTCTTTGTGCCATTGAAACCTCTCAGTCACAGTTTGTTTACGTCAGGTCAAGGCTGTAATGTGTAGTGGCACATAAGAATAGCTGGGTGGTTTGATAGAATTTTTGCATCAGTGAATATACACAGAAATATGTGCAGTACATACTTGGTGTTTAATTACATTTACTGTAAACTCTGCCTTTAATATCTTTATCTTTTTGTTATAAGTCTTCTGCTTTTTTGATCAGGTCTTTCTCTGCAGGCTGCTCATCGCTTCATTCAGACTCAACTGTTCTCTGTCCTGGTCTTTTTCCTGATGGCAGAGAGATTTTTTTCCTCTCCATTTATTCCCCACTGTCTTTTGGAGTCTGAAAACTCATCTCTTCAAGAAATACCTCATGTCATCCTCGCCTCACTGAATCACATCCCCTTTCTCCACACTCTGCCTTCCTCCTCCTGTACAATCTCGTTTATTTCTAAAAAATACCTCTCTCTTTCCCTTTACTTTTACATTTATTTATATTAAAAATGATATTTTGTAGATATATTGTTGATTTTTATATTGCCCTGAATTCACCATATGGGAAGCATGACTATAAATCAAGTAACTCATGTTGACGTTAATAAGAGTGATGTGAAATCTTGTGCTCATCATATTCACACAATCCTTAAAATCTATGAGATCAAATTGACTTAACAACTTGAAGATGAGAAGATATTTCGTTTACCTAAAAATATAGAGAAAAAATGTTTCAATGAAATGGATAATTGGGCTTAAAAAATGAGCTGAGTTTGAAGTGAGCAGGGCAGCTGGAGTGAAAAGTAAGAGCACCATCTAGTGGTCAGATAATATATGATCGATATAATAATGTAAACTTTTTATTTTGGGAGATATTTTATATCATATTTTACACAATTATATATTTGTTGGTTGATTCATGACATTGTAGTATGGATGCTATTTATGCATTGTTGTGAATGCAGTTTAATTTTTATTCATATGTAATGAAAAATTTGTTTCTAAAAAAATCAGTTTCTGCTGACATTTTTTGGTCCTCTAAGCAGATGCCCTTACTGATTAATTTACTTGAGGG
The DNA here is from genome assembly GCA_029814665.1 of Acanthurus lineatus. Taxonomy (NCBI): domain Eukaryota; kingdom Metazoa; phylum Chordata; class Actinopteri; order Acanthuriformes; family Acanthuridae; genus Acanthurus; species Acanthurus lineatus. The sequence goes on from JAPZDV010000020.1 coordinate 3,799,541, forward strand.
ACTTAATAAATTCTTCATGGTGTTCTTCTATTAATACAGTAATTCTGTTACAACCAAAAGTGGTGTGTGTTCAAAATTAACGCAAAACACAAACACACTGTACAACTTTGTTTGTTTGTTTTTTCTATTTGTTTGTTTGGGGTTTTTGCCTTTAATTATATGGTAAAGCACTTAAAATCAACTTTTAATTGCAGAAAACGTAGAGCATGCTGTTTTTTTATATGCAAAATTATACTTTGAAAACATCACAAAGTCTTAACTCAAGCTAGACTTACCATTAATGCTGGTCTGCAGGTTCTCTGGAGCTAGTCAGGTCTAAAGCAGGTGCTCTGTTATTTTCTGCCATAGGCTGGCTGTGCATTAAAAAGTAT
>JAPZDV010000020.1:3800011-3830976 GCA_029814665.1 Acanthurus lineatus
CATATGTAATGAAAAATTTGTTTCTAAAAAAATCAGTTTCTGCTGACATTTTTTGGCCCTCTAAGCAGATGCCCTTACTGATTAATTTACTTGAAGGACTTAATAAATACTTCATGGTATTCTTCTATTAATACAGTAATTCTATTACAACCAGAAGTGGTGTATGTTCAAAATTAACACAAAACACAAACACACTGTACATCTTTGTTTGTTTGTTTGTTGGTATGTGTTTGTTTGGGGTTTTTGCCTCTAATTATTTGGTAGAGCACTTAAAATCAACTTTGAATTGCAGAAAACGTAGAGCATGCTGTTTTTTAATATGCAAAATTATACTCAAAATATCACAAAGTCTTAACTCAAACTTTACCATTAATGCTGGTCTGCAGGTTCTCTGGAGCTAGTCAGGTCTAAAACAGGTGCTCTGTTATTTTCTGCCATAGGCTGGCTGTGCATTAAAAAGTATGACAGCTGGGCATCCTCATCATGTCCTCAGGACACTTCACTGCAGATTTGGCTCCATGATTGTGTAAAATGTCCCCACAGTACAAAGGGTCTGCCACAACTACTGTACATTACACAGTCTAGTTATAGTCAATAACATAAAATACTCTGATTCCAATTTATGAGTGTTTCTAGCTCCACAAAATATGGAAAATTTTGGGAAAAATAATGGGGGACACTTCCTAATTCACCTCCTTCTTCTTCGCTTTTCAGGCCAGACATGGCAACCCAGCGTCTGCTCACTTCCAGCACCATGCTAGCTGACCTGGCAGCCATACGGGCTACCCTACCTTTAACAGAATGTGAGAGAATTAGGTCATTATGCCCCCCTATAACATGGCCCCTCAGAGTCACTGCTGCCAAATGGTGTAAACCTGAGGTGACCTGCTACAATTCAATTTGTCTCAGTAGTGGAGGGAGAGCTGGGTTCATCTCAGAAGGTTTCTTATCGAGCTGTGGCTGGCCTACATCATCTGGCAACGATAACACCCTTGTGTTTGATCATGCCCAGGCTTATCAATCCCTGGTGGGTGCAAATATTTTTGTTTTTTGGCAAACTACCTGGTGAATAATAAAGATAGGAAGTGTTGGCCAGTCATTTCTTTTTAGGTGAAGCCCTTACATACTATTGTGCAAGTTTGTCTTGATGAAATCATAGTGGCAGTGTTTGACCCTCATTTTTATTGCCCTTAAACAAGTTTGCTGCGGGTCATGGCTAACAATGACTTTTTTATTATTCATTGCAGTAGTTATCAAACATTTTGAGCATCTATCCTGAGAAAAAATTATACAATTCTGCTTCAAATTACGTGACTTTGCAAACCTTCTTTGAAGAATCATTAAATTTGTTTTCTATGCCATATTCACCAGTGAGAATTTCACATTTGGAGATTTGGAGATATTTATCTCATGCATATGCATATAAAAAAGTAGTCAAAACTCCTCAAATTGTATGCTTGGTGGTTGTAAATGTTGCTAATTAGCTTCTGTCCTGTGGGTTTCTCTGCACCCCTCAGAGACCTTATTATAGTGAGAAAGTTTCAATGCCCCTGTGATCCTGGGAGCTGAGTTGTCACAGGCAACAGCTTTTTGTGGAGTCCCCCAAGGCAAATTGTTCCCAGGTGAGGGGCCAGACTACAAGAACAGTGTCTTGCCAGGACTCGACATATTGGGGCCCCTTTTCTGAGCTGGAGCCAGGCAGGCAAAGATGGGAGGGGAGCGTTTGGGGACTTCATGGGGGTGCTTAGGGACTTCGGCACTTGTGTGGGCGACAAGTTGAAGAAACTTTGGAAGAGGATTATTAGAATAAAATTGTTTGTAAGTGGTGGTTTATTATAAAACGTCTAGCTTAATCATAAACCAAAATTAAGGTTCTTTGCTATTGATCATCACCTAGTGTTGAGTTTTACCACAAAGAGGGAAATAGCTGTTATCAAATGCAGTAAACCCATAAAAGCAGTGAGAATAAACTGGGAACATCTGGCTCCTTTACAGGAATTTTTCCTGCAGCTGAGCAGCGGTTGAAGACATGGGATTGCTGTTCGTGGGTTGTGATTACTGGGGTTCTTGGGTCATTGAAACTGAGCCTTTCAGTCGTGTATAACTGGAGTAATAGTAGTGCAATTGGCAGTGGATCCAAGTTTGTATTTCGCCACCATCTCTGTTTTGTTTGTGATTTTCTTGGCCAGAGGCACAAGGTGGATAAGAGAGGATGGAGAGACTCCGATGGAATGACACACACATTGCATATCTGTTTTTAGCCAGTGATGTAGTTTCTTTTTGCAGTACACAGCAGAGTCTGCAGCAGTTTAAAATAGAGTCAGCACCCTTCAAATCTGAGATCCTCTGCTACTTTCTATGGTGTTTGGGTTGGATGTGAGTTCATGTACCAAGTGATGGGTTTCAAGCATTCAAGAGTATCATCATACATTTTTATAGGATGATAGGTGAATCTGTAGGTAAGCTGATGGGGCATCTATAGTGATGTAACATTGACCATTGTGCCTTAATTCCTTAATTAACTTTTGCCAAAATTCTGCCTTAATTAAAGGCAGAATTTTGGCAAAAGTTAAGTAAAAACACTTGGACTGATGCTCTTGCTTCACATTAACCTTTAAATCTTTAACTTTTACATAATAATTTTCCAGTTTTAAAGTGTTACTGTCTAGTTTAAATCATTATATCAGTATTGCTTTGTCATTAATACGCACTGACTAGTTACTTTCAATAGGCAGAAGTGTTGTTCATGTGAATTTTTGGTTGCAAATTTTCACCTAATATCCATATCAACACTAGAGGGCGCTGGAGTATTTTTAATTTTTTTTATCTTTATCATCACTACATTAGCCCTAAGTGACTATGACCTTGTCCTCATGAAATCAAAACAAGAACTTTTGGAGTCTGATGCTGAGTAAAGTACTGACATACTCATCACTGAAATGACTGCAGTAATCTTACATTTGGGCTGATTGATTACAGCTCTCTTTTGTTTGTTTTTATCTACACACAAACTGGGGTTTAAAATGTTTACTGCAGCTACATTAGTGATGCCTTTGGGAATTGTTAGTACTTATTTCAGAGAGCTGTGCCAAACTGACCTTTCTTCTGCTGCATTTCCTCTGTCTTGACCTTTGACCTCAGAGCCGTATACTCATCTCTATCAACACATCAATTTGAAATTGTGTACAGGATGTGGCACCTGGTGCCCGCCATGAAAAGAAAACACACACCCACCCACAGACTCTGGCACTAATGAACCCATTTAAAGCTTGTTTTTATGGGACATCTAACATTTTGAATTGCTAATCAATGTACAAATCAAGTCGAAATTTGAAACATGACAATTAACATCTCAATTAGAAATCATTGTAGTTGATAATATGTTCCCAATGCATATGATTTTGGCCTGAAACCAGCAGAGTTATGCATCTGATCACATTCTTTGCTTTGTTTTCTTAAGAGAGGATTGTTTTGCTAAGTGATTTTCAATAAATGCCTCAGGAGAATTATTTCCAAAATCCCTCGTAAACTGCATTATACCAGTAGCTTATCAAAAGTACCCAGAAGAAACAGCCAGAGGAGCTTTAAGCCTTGTCGTCATCCCGATTGTTACTTTTATTTTAGAGAGAGGGATTCTTGTCATTGAGGGATTTTCTGCTTTGTCATCCCGTACAGGATTTCCCTCTGCTGGGGGAAGAATACTCCTATTTGCTTTCTGCTAAACGACTTCCTCTTGAAGGCTGCTCAAACAATACACCCAACACGGCTGGTTTTCAATTTGAAGAATTCCTATGACGTTTCTGAAAACTCCTAGGTTATAGTTATACAGTTGAATGAAATAACTGGATAAAAACAACAATGAAGAGATTATTAAAGTCTTGTCCAGTAATCAGATGAGGTCACTTACACCTTTTAGTTTCTATTCATTCAAAAATCTCATTTCCTCTCTAAAATAAACAATATGTGGTCATGTGAAAACAAAGGTCACTCCACCCGAAAAGAATGCAACCTGGTATCCCTCACTGACTGACACTTCCTTCGGTGTTAAGGACCTAATATATCTTACTGATACTTCTGATACTCGACATCATGCTGTGTCTTTTCTGATTTGAGTTAAAATGTTTGATTTACTTTAATTTTGTGTGGAGCTCTGAAATTCTAGCAAATATTTTTTCAAGCAAAACAAATACAGGATGAGCTAACACAATACTGAGTAAAAAGTTTTACTTATTTTTCTGCGGTTTTTAAAGGTTTTTTTCCATTATTAACATGTGTAAAATGGTTACATGCAGTTTGTGTTTAAAATTATAATCGATTCAGAATTACAAAATACTGTCTTTTCATCAATAAGTGAGCTCTTTAATATGAAGTCTTGCCTATGAATTTTATGGTCCAAAAGTTACTTATTGGCCTTTAAAAGCTAGTTAGTGTTCAGACAGAATTACTTCTTTTCTGTTGCTCCCTCTGTGGAAATTGGGGTACTGTAGTTGAGAAAGTGGGTTAACTCATCCCCAGCCTGTCCTAACTGTTTGCCCTGCTTTTTGACTGGCTGCAGTGACAGAGTGGCTCGTGTCCGTGCTGCATGAGGTGGTGAAGTGGGAAGGTAAGAGCCTGGCAGGGCCCGGTGGTGGAGGAGGAGGAACCCACCAGATGGTGAGTGAAACTGGCATTGGCCTGTATAATCCAGGCTCAATGTTTGGCAGTTTTACAGAGTCCATCTTAATATCTGCTGCACTCTGCAGCACAGAGACACTGTGTTCACGTCAGAAGAGACAAACATAACAGTTCATCTGTGCATGTATCTTTCTCTGTGTATGCTTTTCATATTCATGTAGTGTGTGTGTCTACATTAGCCTTTTAATTAAGCACTCAGTATAGCCAAACATTGACTCTTCAGTGCATTTCTTCTGTCTTGACTGTTCCAAATACCAATTTATGCATGTGCAAAACATTTTCTATGGACTGTGAAAACACAAAACAAAAGGCTAATAACTAGCTAATGCAACATAAAGCAGTAAGACAAAATGTAGCTAAACTTACTTTATATCATTTAGTGTAATGCCAATTTACAGCCATATAACTGTTATTTATTTTACTAGTTTCATTAATTTTCTTTTTTTACATTAGATAATCTAGTATTTCTTACTTCCCAAGGGGGAGCATTTTTTTTTCTAGTACTGAATAAAACTTAACTTCCTTGTGGCATGAGAAATAAACTATCACACTACAGCCAGAAGGTTCTTAGACAAATGAATTATTTCTGATAACACCTTTGATCTATCTAATTTTTGAACTAAAAGGGAAGCATTTAATAATCCCTGTAATCTGTGAGATTGTTGTCTGGCCTGCTGTTTTCACAACTTCACAGTTGCTTTAAAGTTTTGATGCTTTGGACTAAAATGCATACCAATTTTCTTTGTAAAAGTAATGCCACATTAGGAAAATATTGACAAACCTGCTCTTTAGGATATATTTATATTCAAATTTAGTTTAACTGTGTTATTTTTAACCTCTCTTTTTTAAGAACCAGGATTTACAGACTCGAAGCATATCCGAGTTAAAACTTTGTCTGACAGTTTGAACATATTTGAGGTCACTGAGGATGAGAACAGGCTTGTTTCCACGTCCTGCATGCAGCATCAGAACAATAGAGAGCATTAGGACCCTGCGGCACAAAGGCCTCTCTTTCATTATCCATTGATTTGACAGCTTGAGCGGCCGACCAGTCACGGAAAGGATGAGGAGAGGGGAAGGAGGCGGCTTGCGGTTTTCAGTGCGGTGCGCCGAAGTTTTGTGAAATTTCTTCGTTGTCTGAAAGCCAACGGCAGGTCCAGTGCGATGTCTGTCAGACACAGCTGCTCAATATTCGTCACGTTTTTAACCGGATAATCCCGAGTTGGCGTTTGGATTACTGCTCCTGCTGCGTTATTGTAGGTAGGACAATCGATTCATCGGGGCAGTCAGGACGGGGTCAGCTTTTGGTGAACTTCTGATTATTTTTCCGACTTTCTTTTCTTTTCTTTTCTTTTCTTTTGGAAGTGTGTCACCGTTTAGACTTGTAACTAGAAGCCGGTGCAGCAAGAAGACATCCTGAGGACTGTGAAGGCTGGAGACGCACACGTGTTGTCCTCGTTCCTGCGGCTGAGGACGCACCGATCCTTCAGCTCTGTGGATAAAACTTGTTCTTCTGTTCGGGATCTCACCTTAAAGAAGAGGAGAGAGAGTGAAACAGCATGTCGTTAAGCAGAAGTATTGAATTTGAACATTTTGAGGAACGAGAGAAGCCGCACCGGACACCGAGGACCAACTCAGTCTCCGGGTCCCAGTCAGGCTCCAGAGGAAACGGTCTGGTCCCCAGCCCGGCGCACAGTGCGCACTGTAGTTTCTACCGCACACGCACTCTCCAGTCACTCACATCTGAGAAAAAAGCCCGAAAAGTGCGATTTTACCGCAATGGAGATAAGTATTTCAAAGGTCTGGTATATGCCGTGTCTAACGACCGGTTCAGGTCTCTGGATGCTCTGCTCATGGAGCTCACACGGTCCCTGTCGGACAATGTCAACCTTCCTCAAGGAGTCCGGACCTTATACACGTTGGATGGAGGCAGGAAGATCACCAGTCTGGATGAGTTAGTAGAGGGTAAGGGTGATGATGGATGTAACATACAGCTAATGTGTCCACAGATCATGAAAGAGTCTCAGCTTGATGATATTGCTGATAGATAACGTGCATTGATTCAGACATGGAATTGATTTTTATAAAAGCTGGCTTTTTGCCTTGAGCATTGACTAAATGGCCCATGCAAAAATACACAGCCGAAGCCTCTGGCAAGTTACACCAAAAGTTTAATGGGTCACTCAGAACATATTCACATTGAAAGGACTGGCACTTAATGGCTTTTGATGCTGTCTGCACTGTGTGTGTGTGTGTGTGTAATATCTATGTTGTCAACATGAAAGTTCTTGATCTCAGACAAAAGCTTCTTTGACATCACTGCTCCTTTTATGCAGAGATCATCTTATGTATCCATTGACATGAGGAGAACGGTACAGTATAATGAATGCAGTGCAGATCTCCCTCGCATAGTTCACATCATTTGCATCATTGACATAACTGTTCTGACATGTTTGACCCAGTGCCATGCATGCAGACGGGCAGACCCCTTCCTCAGTGCAGCTTCACATCCACACAGGCCTCTGCTAATGTGCATCAATGTCCCTTGATCTCAGCTGGACTCTGTCTTTCACCCCCCCCCCCACCTCTTTAGTGTGTACTTGTGAGCTGAGTTGTGTGGTCTGGAAGGTGTCTTGTGTACCTCTAATCCCGGGGATTAACATGGGATGAATGTGTATGTTGTTCTCAGGTCCATTTGTGGTCCATTGACTGTCAAAGTTGTTTTTTTAAAATGATCTCACTCATGGGACTTGAAAGATAGATGTTCCCCTCCTGGATTCAGTATCTGTTCATCGCTTGCAGCTTGTGGGGTGATTTTTTTAAGGAATATAGGTTTAAATAAATGTAAGGAAACTCATAGTTTATAACCTGAAAGTCGAATTTGAAAAGAAATAGTTGAAAAACACAGTTTCACAGACAGTTGCACACTGCTTACAGAAATAGGGCACAGTCTTTCTCCAACCCATTCACTCTCCTGCAGTGTTATTCACCCTGCAGGGACAGTGACCTCTCAGTAATAAGTTAATCTTCATGTTCAGCCCCAGTGTGTGTGTGTGTCTGTCTGCATTGTGACCTGCCACACACACACACACAAACACACACACGCTAAGGATCCACTGACCTCCTACTGCAGTCATATTCTCACAAACTGGTCTATTTTCATCTCACATTCTCCAAAAACTTTACACTGTGAGCTCCACTCATTTCCTATGCCCCATCCCCTGAGTAACCAGGGAAGATTTAGGCCAGCGCCTGATCTGAATTCTGTAGCATCACTAGTTTGGCAGTTTGAGCAAAAGCTGCTTTGGTGCATTAGATCTGGTACAGAGCACCCTGCCACTGCACCTCTGCACTTACATTTACAGGACATGTTGTTCAGTGAGGATCCTGAGCATTCATTAAAAAAAAATCATTAGCTCTGTCCAGAGTTCAGTGATGCTTCAACAGTTCGGTTTAGTCAGCCATGTTTTTGTTTGAAAGGTTAATTCAGCCAAATCTCAAGAAATTACCAGAAGAATCAGTTTACTTTAGTTCTGTTAAGCATTGCAGACATTTTTTTGTTATCTATATTTTGTGATGTCTGTAGCTGAGGGTTCAGCTGAGGGTGCAGCTGAAGGTCTGCCATAATAAAGTTACTGTGATTAAAAGTTTTGGACTTCAGATTGAGCTCATGTCAATATCCAAGTCATGGATATCTGGGAATGCTGACAATATTTTGAAGGCTCCCTTATGTCCAACTTGGAAGCTGAAAAACCAAATAAACATAAATGTCTCACAGCAGCCAGTCTCCCATTAAGTATGATTAAAACCAGATTTAATTGATGTAGTCTTATATTTTCAGTGCCCGATGTTTTTAACCCTCACACCACCAACTCTGCAATCACTCGATTGTTGTAATTATTTGAAGTCATGCAAGTCATTCGCAGTGAGAATTTGTTTTTTTTAATACTGAAAGAACCTCAATTGAAATCCCATGCAATCCAATCATATTGGGATAGTTGCAGAAGTCTCAGAGGCAGATCACTATAAACCATAAAAAACTTAAGCTCACTATCTGCATGGCTTAATAACATGTTGGGTAAGTGGAAAAGTGATTTGGAGAAGCTCAGATGAGATGTGCTGCAGGTGGACCGAGCACCAGTGCCTTATCCCTGTTTACTCACCCATCTAATGGACAGAGAGCTGGAACATTACTGCACAGCTCAGCAGTCTGCCTCCATTGATTGAAGCCTGCCGGGGCTCTTTTGTGTGGAAACCCAATAAGCACCATTCACATATGTGCCCCTTATGGCTGGAAGGGATTACTGAGCCAAGCAAGCAACTTGTAGGGTTTTTTTTATAGTGGGGGTGGCAGTTGCACCAAGCTATACCATGAACAGCAGCAACTTGCAACTGTTGTCCCACTGCAAAGCAAAAAAAAGGTGTGGTTGTTTACCATTTTGACATATTGGAGGTGTGCTAATCACAAACCACACTAAAAGCCTGTCTCCTGCAGCCCTTTTAAGCTCTTAGTGGCTACTTCTGTTTGCACTAGTCCTCCCTTCAAAAGCATTATATAAATCTGATCTGTTGGCTAAATTGAGCTGAACACCTCCATATTTGGTTGATAAGATGTGTTTTTATTAAAGATTTGCACAGCTAATGAAGCTCTGCCAACTTAGTGACAAACAGATTGAATTGCCTTTATCTTCTTTACAATAAAGGCATCCCAAAGTTTCTCCATTAAAAAGTTTTAGATGTAGTGTTTGGTTTGCATCAGCAGTTATTTCTTACATAACACAGCCTTGAAATTCAACTAAAAAACATCCATAAATGGTGAAAAAAGGCAGATATCTGAAGGAACAAACAGGGCCACAGCAGTGAAGCTAAACAAAAAGATCCAGGTAGAGACGACAAAGTACAGAGTGACTTTGAAAAACTAAAGCAGATCAACGTCGGCTCATGGGAAAGCCCTATTGAACTGCTCAGCTCATGGAAAGCCTCACAGAGAGCAGGCTGAAAGTGAACCGGGTCTAGAAAAAGCTTTGTAGTTTACTGTGTGGATATGTGGGGGCACATGACGTGCTGACACAGGAGTTCTAGTCGAGACAATAGCAAGTGTGCAAGCCAAGGGGTGTATTAGCTCCAACTGGTATAATTAAACCTTTCAAGGTTGAAAGTGGAAGAATACAGAAAGCAATGCAACAGAACTTTTACAACTTTGGAGACTTTGTGTGCTCTGCATCACTGGAAAATGACCGGCTGAGAACGAGCCCAGATCCAAGAATGTAAAATCACCTGTTATGGTCCTGAGAAAACCCATCCATATCTGGATTTCATTGCTCACAAAGTTACTTCATTAAATGATGTAAAAAAAAATGCTTACTCATTCCTTAAAGAGAAAAAATGTCCTTAAACTTACTCACAAAACATTTAGTTTGACCTTTTCTGTCCAGTGAAAGCTCACATCCTCAAGGCTCTGTGCCCCCCAGTTTGTTTAGTGGGCTGTTGCTGTAAATATTTGGTTTCCAAGCCTTTACCAGAGTAACCCATCATTCCAAGACTGTGAAAAAGTATAAAAAACACACTATACATGAAAAAGCCCTTCTTGCTCACTGACTGGAGAGCTTCTCTACTTCAGCTCTGTTCTCAGTGCTGCCACTGATGGCCGAGAGCTGTGTTGCTGTGGCTTTTGTCCCTGTGTTATTGTAAAAAAGCCTTCAGGGGGAGCTGACAATGAACTCATGATACCAACTTTTATTGTTAAAATCACTGGCAAGTCAGAAGGGAAGTCAGGGTTTTGCTGTCTTTATAAAAGCACTGTCTTATGTGAGTTGCCTCGATTTGTTTTGCCTGGAGAAATTCAGTTTTATTTCAGAGCCACTCAGTCATGATTATTATTATATTTCTAATTTGTTGAGGCTTATGGGGACTTGGTGCCAGGTAAAGTCTCAGCTGTATTATGAATGTATGTTTGATGGATAATTGAGGCAGTCTTGGCAGTGCAAGGCCTATTTGTCCTGGATGATTTAAAGGGGGGGTTTTTTGGATGGAAGATTAAAAAAAACACTTCAGAAAGTTAACTTTCTTAGTGCAAATTTGCAAAGCAGCAGTTTAAGACTATCAAACATTTCACCTATTGTTTGAGGTCTCTCTAAAACCAGTAATCTGCCTGCTGTGCTGTTTCAACTCCTTTTACTACAGAGTAGGATGTTATGTCAGCAGAGGAGACGACCAGAAATGCTCGGAGTTTCATTCGGTCAAATGTTCACCTCACAACATGGTGTTGAGAGTTTTAATATTGCCTTAAAATTAACACTTGTTTTATGAATCCTATTTACTGCCCTGGCCTGTGTTTAGGAGTGGTGACAGCTGTGTGTGTGTGACTGCTGCGGTAAAAGCTTGTGGACTGGTTAGACAGCTCCGTCATGGTTGACCTCATCTGTCCTCCACATGAGGACAGCAGCCGATGGCGGGTGGCTGGGGCTCCCCCTCACATCACTGAGGGATGTTGCACCTGAGATCTCTGCACCTCAGGGAACACAATTGTCACCAGTCACCATCTGAGGGCATTTCAGTACTTTGCAATCATCCCCCCACCCCTCGGATGAATGACAGCCCCAGTTATGTTTTGTTTTTAGTTTTCAGCCAGCTCAGTCCCCCTCAGCTGTGGCCTAGCCTTTTAATTAGCCTTTGGTTAATTGCAGGCTTAATAAAACCAGGTATCGTGGGACAAACTGTCTCATATGGCCTTCTTACACTGCAGCTTCATTCATTTGTCGTGACACACATCAGATTAGTCAGATTTTGTAAACTGGATTTGATTATCAGACAGTGTGTGTTTACCAACAGATCATTTTCTTCTTTCTCTATGAATTCCTTCATTGACAGACAGAGTGAATAATCCTCAGTCTATACAGTGTACAATATGTTTCCTGAAGTATTCGTTGAGCATAAGTTGATTCTGAAAAGTTGCTTGTGTCCAAGTGTGTGTGTGTGTGTGTACTCCTAGATTCTTTTGTGATGAGCATAGCATGAATAGAAAGCATCCGTCACTTTCTCTCTTACGGCATTGAGTTTCTCATCCAACCCTCAGCCTTCACAATAATCACCGCACATTCCTGCTGTGGTTTTCGTTAGCTGGCCGAGCCTCCGCGCTCGTCACGTGACTTCGTTCTTAGGGGAAACGTTTGCGTGTTAACTGTTCAAATGGAATGCTGGCAGATAAAACGAAATGCTTTGCTTTGGAGGAAGGCCAGTGCAGCAGCTCAGCGTCTGAAAGGGAGTGAGGACAGTGTAACACGGGCCTGGCCTCTCAATGTGCCTTTTTGTTTCAGCTGAGGGAATGTTAACTCTTTGTTGTTCAATTGTTTTGCCTCATGTGAACACAGTGTTTTATGATGCATTCAGTTCCCGTGAGGTAAATTCAGATGAAATATCCTTGAGAATTCCTCAGATGTGAGTATGGTTTGTAAAAAATCAGTGTTTTGACTCTCAATTCTTCTTCAGGTGAGAGTTATGTGTGTGCCTCCAATGAAGCCTTCCGACGTGTGGACTACACTAAGAACACCAACCCCAACTGGTCAGTGGGCAGCAAGACCAGCACATCCCGCTCCCTGACCTCCCTCATCCCGCTGAAGAGCGAGCTGCAGCGCGAGTCCAAGGACTTCATCAAACCCAAGCTAGTCACCGTCATCCGCAGTGGCGTCAAACCCCGCAAGGCCGTCAGGATACTGCTCAACAAGAAGACGGCGCACTCCTTCGAGCAGGTGCTCACTGACATCACAGATGCAATAAAGTTGGACTCTGGAGCCGTGAGGAGGCTGTACACTTTAGAGGGCAAACAGGTGAGACTGTTATTATGCATGCTTGTTTTAGTGTAATGACCAAATGAAATCATGCAAAAAAAAAAAAAAACAGCCAGAAAAAGAACATTCACACACTCATCGACTCAAATTACATAACATGACAGTTGGAGGGAGTTAACTGTGCTGTTTTCAGTGGGATGAGAATGGGTGATGTGCACATGCTTATGAAAACCAGATGGAACTGCTAGGCTGAGCTTTTTTACTGAAAGGTTTTATCTCCAAAAAATAACGCTGTGATTTATAGGCTTCAGCTGTGTCAGCAGTCTACGCAATTACACCCCATTTAATCATCCATACATAATTACACGCCACAATTATTTCAACAGGGCCCTAATGAATACATTTAGAGTTCAGGCCTTTTTTTACCGTATCCATCAGTATAGTTTCCTCCCTAACTCATCCACCCCTATTAAGCCATGTGAGACTGTTGTTGCTATAATCCTGTCCATCTGGGACACATATATAGTAATGTTTCCATTTGAAAGTCTCATTGTGGGCCCCTGCTGTTGTGAGATGAGGTGAGCCTGAGCACATGGTGCCCCCAATCGAAAAGATTTATATGATGTCGTCTCATCTGGGGGATTTCTTAGATGATTATTATTAATTATATTGTTTTAATTCTCATTACACAGAATTATTTAACTTGAGATAGTTAAAGCAAAGAAATTGTATATTGAAGAATGGATTTAAAGAAGGATATCCTTAGAAAGCAAGGTTATGAAAAAAGCTCTATGAAGGAGGTGTTTGAAGCTTGACAAGGGCGTGAATGCAAATTTTTGTCTTCTTACATCCACAAGACATCTTCTTTTTTTTATTCAGTGCATTGATTGAGAGACCTTCAGTGTTAAAAAATACATGCTGTGCGTAAAAGTCATGATGAAGATGCTCTCATACTTCAGGTCCCGGCCTCAAATGTCCTTGAATGATTTCTGATTTGTTTTCCTTCAGGTGCAGCTAACTGTGACACTCTGAGACATTTTAGGAAACTATTCATGCTGTTTAAGTCAGTGGATTTTTGAGTTTATTTGTGTGTATACTCTCAGTGTGGCAGTGAAAACACATAGTTATGATGTCAACGAATGTCAAATGAAAAAGATGCAAGTTTTTGTTTTAAAATTTCACTCCCTGTTTATATGTTTGAAAATAAAACACTCTTCTACATCAGATCTATGCTAACTCATTAGTCTTGCCCATAAATTGATGTGTCATGTGTTTAAAATAACCTTAAACATGACAGTATCTTTGTAGCTTTTCCCACGATGTGATTGTGAATGCATTAGCAAGCACAATGCACACGTGAACACTGGCCTATTGTGCTTTTAAGTTAATATAACACTCTGTTGTGGTATTAAAGATGGACCTCAGTTAATTCAACCGCCAACCTAGCAGCAACATATATGGTGCAATGAACTCTGTGTGTGATTTCTCTGTAGCTATTTGCATTTAAAATATAAATTTGTCATTTGTAGTCATGATTTAGGACATTAACTGCACTGTCTTTTGATGTCGCACATTACAGATGTCATACTGATCTGTCATGCTGACATGTGTAGCTTCCATAGACTTTCACCACTGGGATTTTTAATGATAAACACATCAGCTTCTGGTTACAGCAGTCGTTTTTTTTTAAACTTTCTTTGATGGATGATTTGTTTACTTTGCGTGAGCATAAATCATCTATCCATCCCTCCATCCCTGCAGAGCTGTGCACCATCAGATGAATGCTAAAGAAGAGTCAAGCTTCTTATTTAACTGAGCTGTGGTACAGTGTGTCCTATATTGTGTCATCAACTCCTCTGCAGAGAAGTCTTGGATGAAATATAACAGCAAATATTTTTAGAGTCAGTATAAGATGTTTATATGTGTTTGTATGAAGCAATTATCAGCTAACTGTCAGCAAAGATAAGAAGTGGCCATTAACATCAAATGATTACAGAGAAAACAATAAATGCAACCATCCTCATATGATGCATCATCATAGAACACAGACCACATGTTTTAGTTGTTAAGAAGCCACAACAGTTGGTTGTGCATATTTAGGAAGTGATAGTCAGGATAAGCAGTGTTTTAGATGTATCAGAATGGAATTAGACCTCAATAAGCAGCATTTGGAGTTTCAGTCCCATCTGCCGTCCTTATAGCAGCCACAGCAGCCAGGCATTAGAGAGAAAGCAAGTGTGCTCTTACCATAATGTCTTCCTGTTTGGCTTGTGTTACTCTCTTGACTTCAACAGGATTGTCTCACAATTAAATTAAGTGACTCATTTAGAGGTTTAACTCATTAGGCCTGTAACCTGATCCTGAGACTGGACCTGGACACCTGACAATATCCTGTCCATGATTAGTCAGCTCAGTTTGAATCAGTGCTCAGTGCTGTCTTTGAATTCTCAATGAAAGACAACATCAGCATCTTTGTTTGGAGTATTGAATGGGCAAACATTAGCTTTAGAGTAAACAAACGAAATCTTTTTACATGAAATGGGTTATAACTTGTGCTTCAGTAGTACAAACAGCACCTTAAATTTAACAGTGCAGCAATAAATCCCTGCTATATGAAAGCTGTGATGTTCAACTTATTTGTTTTAAGTATTTTAAAGAGGTGTTGATATGTTGGTAACTCTGGAGGCTGTAGTTTTTAGTGCTGCTGAACTGTTTCATGTAGAGGGTAGAGGTTTGTATTAGTACAGGGTAGACTTTATAAAGTGGTGACAGGGTGGATATTATAGCAACATGACTGTGGGCAATTAAACATGTAAGAAATGCATTATATAAAACAAAAAAGGCTCATAAATCTTTTATTCCCTGTATAAAGAAAGACATGTAGGCTCATACAAACAAAAATATTTAAACATAGCCTGTGGTCTCCATCCCAAATTTAAAACTGTCCCTCTACGCATATGAAAAGTAAAGCATTAGCAAATATAAGGTAACTTAATGTCCTGTGACTCCCATTGGCATTCTCTGTAATGTTTTCTTTTGTCACAGTCATGTTTATCTTTGGTTGAGTCATTATTTAATATGTCAGCAGTTCCTTGAATGAGCATCAGATCTTAACATGTCAGTTTGAACAAGGCCCCATCGATTCTGCAGAAAGCTTTATTTTTCACTCCTAAAAAGTGAGCCTCTCCACTCCGTCACTTACACACCCATAAACACACACGCTCCAAATGCCTTCCAGCAGCATCCTGCCATCTGCTCCTCCAAAATCAAATCACAGGTCCCAGCCACCCTGTCTGCAGGCGCTGCAGCCCCCTCCCACTGACATACACACACACGCACAGCATCGCACACATGCACTCGGAGGCCCCCCGCTGGGGTCCTGGCCACCGCCGGATAATTAGACCTACAAGCTGGAAGGGAGGGTTAAAGTGCAGCTGTCAGGTGTGTGCGTGTTCAGGGACGTGTGTGTGTGTGTGAACGAGCATGCTTACAAAACACGTCTCTGTCCACTCGCTCGATTCAGAGCTGCTCTTCAGACTGAATGTTAATTGTAGATGTTGGTTATCAGGGCCAGCAGAATCAGCTGCTGCTTTTCAGAGAAAGCCCTGTTTTACATCTCAAAGCTGACTGGGCAGGCAGAAAATAAGATTTCTCTATTTCTTATTGTTTAATCGATTCACTCATTACTTTAAGAGAACAGTTGGTGGCCCAGAACTTGCTAAGTTGTACTTTTTTTTATGCAGAAACCGTTTAGAAAAGATTCAAGGGAACTTTGGAACGGTGACGAAAAAGAGAGAGTCCTTGTGATAAAACAGAGGGAGAGAGAGAGAGAGAGAGAGAGAGAGAGAGAGAGAAGTCCGAACCTTGGCTCCTTTCTTTCCTTTGCCTAGCCGGCCAATCACAGTGTGAGGTGGGTGAGAGTGTCAAATTGTCTGTATTTGGCAGTTACAGTCATAGTCTGACAAACCTCCCTGACTCTCATTTTGACATGGGAAAAGTGTCAAAGGATAAGGTTTCTGAAGCTATAAAAATGTCTAACAAGCAGCTCTGACTCTGAATTCTGGTGTTTCAGTGGATTCTGTGTCAGTGCTGAGGCCCACCACAAGGCTGAAAGAGACCTGGCTCCTTCTCGTCACATTAAAACCACTGCTGGCACAGTGTAGTTGATACAGAGATGTGATGACAAAAGACAGAAGGCGAGAGATGCTGAAGAAGAGGGTGGCTGCTGCAGTGAGATACTGCAAAGTGAATTGTCAATCTAGCTTATTTCCCAGCTCCCAGTCTAGTTATCCAGTGCCTGTTTTCCTATCACCCCCTTCGTCTCCCTTCTAACCGCCCCGTCTAACCGTTTATCCCACTGTGAAGAGCAGCTGACAACAACTTCTGTTTGCCACTATTACATCCAAAGCAGTTTTACATTCACTGCTTAGTTACATGATCCTTGGAAGTGAAGGGAAGTGGTGTGTTGGTGAGAGGGACAGAGTGGTTGCAACACTGACTTCTGTATTAGATCAGGTCTGTTTCTGATTGGCAGCAGTGTGTTCCCACATGTTTCTAGCAGTCTTAGTCAAATCTAAATCTAATTTCTGCTCCATCAAAAGAAAGTCTATGAACAGATAATGAAGGGCAAGACTGACTTTAAAGCCCAACATTAGCTTCTTTCACTTTTTTCTTTCACTTTTTTTATATTTATATCCAAATATTGTAAGTAACTACCCTGCATGTAGCCTCCTGAACACACATTTAGAAATTTCAATTCATATGTCTCAGCTGTCAGATCTGTCAGTCTTCATATATATAAATGACAAGATTGCCAGATTATACTATTACTGGTTCTTGCTATATATATAAACGTTAGGCTTCTGTTCTGCACTGGCTTAAAATTTAGATAAGTATAACATTGTTTGTTTCTCCTAAAAAACATCTTTCAAAAAGTACTGAAATACTTTTGCAATCATTTTTCTCTTAGTGATGTTATCAGGATGACATTCAGTCTGCCCATTAACCAGGAGATGGAAGAAACCTGGTTCATTTATACTAAAGGTCAAAGGCTGAAATTCCTGTCTCTTATAAAGCTTTGAAGGCCTTTTCAGTTCATACAGCAGGCTGAGGAATGACAGAGGAAATGAGGCTCTGCACTGATAACTGGATGGCTGGCTCAGATGTAATTTCTTGTTTACATCCTTATAGTAATTAAGTGGAATTACTGTTTCCCATCATGAATTATAGATGCAGTCACCGTATAGCTTAAAAATGAAATAATAAATGAAAACAGTGCATCCTTTTTTTTAATTCTAAACACAGTGATGGATTACGTTACATTTTTTAAAAACTGCTCTCTTTATTTACTCTTTGTCTTATCAGTGTTTTTGTCTGGAATTCTTGGAGGCAAATGCTTTAGTGCTTGTGCATGTGTACAGTGTACACAAAAGGTTGAAGGTCCCTCGCAGCTTTTAACACTGCAGCAGTTTCTCAGAGCTCAAAGAATTTGACGCCATGCTGTGAGGAGAAGCAGCCTGCAGTTTAGTGGTATTCCGCCCAACAAACGCCTCTAAAAATGATCAGACACTTTTTTTATTTTTTATGTTGCTTTTTACGGGTAACAGGGTAGTAATGGCCAGTGGAAAAATGCAGACAGACATCAAATAACCACACATGACACTCGTGATTTCCCCTTCTGTTTGGTATGCACCGTAAAGACTAATACATTTCATTTCATAACTTTCTAGTTTACTGTTTTTTCTGTTGAAATCCAAGTACTCTTGATCATTTTTTGCATGAAAAAAACTTTGTTTTGTGTTAATCTTATGAAATTTTTAAGATTAATTCCTAAACCATTTTTGTATAAAAAACATCTCAATCTGCAGAAAACAAATCTGATATTCAAGAGGATGCCCGAGTTACCAAAAGACAATTGCTACTAGTAGCCACCAATACACAAAGAACTTTCATGATTAAGTATTCAATCACCAGATATTGTTATCCAGAACAACAGATATAAACAAGCAAATTAATCATAAAAACAAATCAATGAGGTGTGCAACAAGGCTATTAAAAGCTAAGTACATCAACAGCGGAGGAGATAAATGACTTTTACGACAGACTCTGCTGACATCCTGAAGGCAGCACTTAATATTTACTTGGTAATATCTTCTCAGTATCACTTAGTACGCTCATCAAATTACCTTGTTTATTGTTCATTTGTTATATCAGGTAGTTCCAGTTTCATTCCCCTCTAAATCACACATATGTTCCTCTAGTCTCAGAAACACAGCTTGTTTATTTTATATAAGAAGTTCAATCCTGCTGCTTCTTTTAGCTCCACATTCTTTGCTAAAAGTTTCCCCGCAGCTGCTTGGGCATTTGTCTTTGCTTGGAACATTAAGTGCCACGTGCAGTAGAAATACTCATAATCTTCATAAGATAAAATGCTTTACCAGAAGAAGAATCTTTGATCACAAATGTATCACGTAGCCAACATGTAACATAACAAATATAGCTAGGTCACAGTACATGTGTGCTTGGTTTCGGGGTCATACACATGCGAATGAGAGGGAGGGGATTCTGGTTAGTGTGACGCCTGATGCGTCGTGGCATTGTTTCACATGACACGCTCCAATGCTCTGAAGCAGCCCAGGTCTTATGCTACATGTGTTAGCATGGATGGTGCTGCTCTGTTATCTTGTGCCAGCAGTTAAAGGGTTTACATCCATTAAGCTTTCTGAATTGTGCTCACGCTGTGATCATATTGATGAGCAGGATTCCTTATCACTCCGAACACTCCTGTCAGGACGATCAAAGATGCTGTCAGTTACATGCAGATTAAAAAAAAAATTGTCTTCCTTTTTTGACTAGCTAGGGTCCAGGCGACAAAAGGGATCCATCTAATTGTCAGACATGTGCTGTTTTCAGGGCCAAGTCTGGATTAAACACCACCATTTAGGTCAACAGCCATGAAATTTGCATGCTAGCCTATTGTTCTGTAGCGTCATTAGCATACAGCACCATCTGACACCAGTGCAGTGACACCATCCATTCAGGAGTATTCTCAGCTACATTCAGTGATTTGCTGTTGTTTCATCTGGACTCACTGAATCAAATGTCTATGCTATGAATTCTTGGTGACAGATTTTATGACGTAGATATAGTAGCTTAACCCCACTTACACCATAGTAACTTGCCATGATAGAACCATAAATGATCAATGAAAGAATGTAATAAATATGAATAATATAATAATAAAGATATAGCTGGATCTTGCTTGGTAATACTGTCCAGTTACTTTAAGTTGCTTCATCCCCCGGCCAATCAAAGTTAAGCATTTAAAAGAAGATTTGAAAGCTCATTACATTTATTCATATTGACTGATTTTTCTTGATTCAACAACTAACAACAACTGCTCCTACTTCCTACGTCTTATCTGCACATACAGCACATATGCTTGTCTTCCCCTATGTGAAATGGAAATCTTGCCCTGTTGTTGCTGATTTTTTATTAACCCTTTCAGTTGAGTTTGTCTTGTTGTTGTCCTTTTCAGGATCTAAATAAAAATAGGGGATTATATAGTAAACTGTCAATTATTTTGAGATAACTTGTGAGTTTTGTCAGTATAAATAATCTGGAAATAAAGTGTGACAGTCAAAGATGAAATCAGTGCAAGTCAAAAAGATGAAGCCTTGGCTTAATGTGGTCATCGTCTGGCCTGTGGAGATAAAAACCTAAAAATCCAGAAACCCTCTTTCTTGTACAAGCAGATGGCTTTCACACACACGCACACACACGCACACACACACACGCACCCCAACACAAACACACACAAACACAATGTGCTATCCTCCAGCCTTAGTTAGTGACTCAAACATACTTCATTGTGTTTATAGAGTAAAAGTGCCTCTTCCACATTTTCACAAGTGCTGGCATGATACCCGACACTGACAAAAAGGAAAACAAAAAGCTGGCAGACGACAGAGAGCGGGGGTGTCGCGGGGGACATGGGGATGTCGGCTGTGCAGAACGTGTGGAGGCCACAGACGGGGAGAGCATCCATTGTATGGCTGTGTGATCTCAACTACTTGTTTTGTTGTCTTTGTCCAAGCCTGGCCTTCATCCATTCTTTGCAGCGAGCCTTTCACTCCCCCAGGAGAGTTGACATCATGCTACGGTTAGCCAGCATTCAAACTCCAGCTCACACTCTATTGTTTGTCAACTTGGGTTTAATCATGCTAGCAAAGCCCAGACTGCCTCAGCAGGTTTAAGCAGATTGATATGATGATACTTTTTGCTGGACAGATAATTAGATGTTTGGCTAAAATCCTGACAACTGGGGTGTGTATTTGATACCGACTGGAGTTTCATTCACATCAAATGGAGCAGAGTCTTGTCTCAAGGTGTATCTAGTGCTGATCCTTATGCAAGTAAACAAGTTAATTAGTTTTCATAATAATTTATTTATTTGTATATTCCCATCATTGAATGCAAGGTATGTTTGTAAGGATATTAAAGTGGGAATTTCTGCTGCAACCACAATATTATGTTTTGAGCTTTTATTGCCTACTAGCTTCCTTAAGTGCAGAATTGTTTTGTTTTTTTTAATTGGAGACTAAGTAATATGTTCATTGGCAAAAAATAAGTAAAATTTTATTCATCTCTTGACACCTCAGCAATTCTGCAAGTCTCCTTTTTAAATGAGTGGGGTAATCCACTGAGGATCATTTGGGTTAAAAGATGTGTGTGTGCAAGTTTAGGCTTATTCTCCCACTCTCTTTATTCCTTCTTGCACAGCTGAGTATTTCACTATAAAGTGCTCAGTGCCCATGTACATTCAGACAGCCCGGGGTTATTTGCTATAATGTCTTTCTTTCTGGGTGTGAATATGACTTGAAGGAGTGAAACAGAGAGCCAGTCAGCTGTGTGGTAAAGGCCAATCAGCCACTGGCTGGTGTGAGGCAGCTTGCTTCACTGCTTTGAATTTTCCCAGAATTGTTTTGCAAATGTAAGAAAACTGTCAATTTAAATTCATGCATCTTTTGTACTGCAGAGCTTTTGCCTTTATTATCTCCAGTTAAAATGTCCCTCATAAATTAATGAAATCCTGTTTATTAAAAAAAAAAACTCAAGGAAATGTTCTTGTTTGTTCTTCAATGTGCAGCATTTGCACGGTTGCTCTTGAATGTGTCAGAGACTGAAGGCAAGTTAAATTTATTAGGAAAGAAAGTATTTAGTAGCTAATGGTTGTTGCAGCGAATGCAGTGAATTCACGAGTTCACGGCGAGTTAATGACAGACTTCTCATTGCTCATTTTTCTGCCTTCGCCACAGCCATCCCTTGGCTGTCACACGTGCCTGAGATTTAACGCTCTAATCCAGAGGCATTAAACTGTCTCTGAGAGCAGCCTCTGTCTGTGAGTGAGAGTTCAAATAGAGTTAATAATCTGGTTAGCTTTAGCTTAAGCATCACCCTGACAAACTTAATTGGCATCTAGCTATCTGCATGTTTCCAAGTAAGTAGGAGTTTAAGTGAGAGTTTAAGCTTGTGTAGGCTGACCTTCCCTTAAGGCTGGTGGGGAACCTCTCAGTCTTTCTGTCCTCTTTTTAGTTTTACTCCTCCACCCACCCTCTCGGCATCTTGCTCAGTGGGCTCTGGTTGATGGACAGCAATGAGGGGTTTGGAGGTAAATGGGGCTGATGGTACACAATGATTACACTGATCATTGTCCTGTCATCCATCACAGGGACAGTGTATATTTGGTCATCCAATCTGTGGGTTTTCCATGCCCTAAATTTGTAGCACCCACTGATGTTTCTCATTGTCTTTTAAAACAGAGCTCTAATTTAAGACCAATAGAAGACAATGTCCCCCCTTTAAAGCCTCGTGCAGAGTATTAATACTGTACGCTGTGAATATATAATGTTTAGCTTTGTTTTCAGGCTTTGAAAAACTTAACCATCCAGTTACCATAACTGTAATAACACTCAGTTAATAAGTGATATAAGGGATCCGTGACTCTACTATGTGGAAACCTTTTGTTTCTATTTATTTTAAAAAAGTCTGACTTAGATCATTGTTTTGAAGATATGTCCATTTTGCATTTACTGTTTTAACATTTCCATGAAGGTAAGGTGTTTGTAATCAGTAATCTCCCCTTTAATACTTTCATATACACCCACTTAAAGACCTTGGCCTGTATTTTCTCTGTTGTCAAGCTTAGCCGGGCAGAAAGTACGGCAGGCAAGATGGAGGACACAGACGGATGGAGAGCAAGAGAAGGTCAGACATACAAGAAAAAGGAGGGGGTTGTCGCATCTCGGAGGGCAAACTTCAGTTTACCCTCAAGACACAGCATCCAGCCAACACAGAACCCCCCGAACAGTTCACTTCACTGATTGGCCGAGACAAGCCCTAGCAGGACAGAGCTGGCCACGGACTGCCATTGGCTGTTTGTCCTGGCAGTGGTTGACAAGAGCAAAAAAACAACAAAAAAAACATGGAAAATGCAGTCTGACATTCACACACTTATTTACTTCTTTGCTCCAAATTATCTGCTGCAGAGAGTGGGTTGTGTTTTTTAGAAAAACACCCTATTATGGTCACATGTTGGGCAAACACATACACAAATTTAAGTGAGAGTGGGATGTGGGGGGCAAACAGCAGCCAGAAGGGATCAAATCATAACTAACTAGTGGAATTATGAGTAAGATCTTGACATATAATCAAGACCACCTCATCATCATGAACATTAGAGGTAATTGTGTTTGATGCATTGCTGGTAACAGTTAGCTACCAGCAGTTATGTTGCCTTTTAAAGCTACTGTGCAGAACACTAATGTGGTTATAGCAAACAGGTGGCTTAAAATTTTCCTTGTGGTACCTGTAACTTTATTTGCTAGTGTTTTCATGGTGCACTGACTGTCCCTGGAGAACTGTTTGACATCACTGGAGCCGAGGTAGAAGCTAAACCTCCAGAAGTCAGCAAAAATATGATTTTAGTTGCTGTTCAAGTTGTAATTTCTTCTCTCTGTTTTGCCTGAAGTCTAACCCTCATTGAAATGCGCTATCATTCTATTTATAAAGTGTTATGTTTATGAATATATTATTCATTAATAAGACTTATCCTCTTACCTATTTGCATATTAAGATGCCAAAGTATAATGCACTGACATGAAAAAGTTCTAAGTGGTAAAACACATTTTAATACCTTCTGATTACAAATCTCCCCATAGATGGCCGTCCACACACACTGCTGTAGTTGGAAGTTTTCCTGCCAGGGATTAATTCTCACTTTGGCAGTCCCTGTGTTGCTGTCTGACATTGTCCTCAAACAAATGACGCAGCCCGCTGAGTGGATGGAAAAATCCAGGGCAGAGTTATCAGTTATGCTCTAAAGTCTTCATACCAGAGGAAGCAGTGTGTGCTTGTGTGTGTGTGTGTGTGAATTAAGGTCAGAGGTCAGTGAGAAATATTATCTCATATCTGCATGTAATAGTCTTTAACTTTCATAGCTGGCACTACACCGCAGCTCATTTTTGACACATACGTCGGACTGTCCGTGTGGGCTGTTGCCATGGTGATTCTAACACCTGTGCCTTAACAGTATGGTGTGGCCGTCAGCTGCCAAATTCCACCGTAAGAGCTCATCTGAAGAATGGCACCCACTCCAGCTATGTCAAACCTTAAATAATATGCCGCATATGAGATGGACACATGTATGTAAGAGGCCATGAGTTTGTTGTAAGAAATAGACAATGGGGGGCGTTTTAAAGCCATGAAATACTGTGCTAATTATTTATGAGAAAGTTATGGATACTGCATCCTGTTTAATTTTTAATTCATGCTGTTGGATGTAGGACATGCAGTAGTGTCATGTGAAGTGCCTTGTTTATTATTAATGAATGTGTAACTCAGGCCCACTTTGTATTTATTTGAGTAAATATCCCACTGTTACTGTTTCAGTATTCTCACTCCTACTCCACTTTTCTTTTTCTCTTAGCCTTTAATTTTTCTTCTTCTGTGCATATTGTGCTGTGCTCTTCAGTAGCCGTTTAGCTTTTCTGGACCAATAGTTCCTCTGATATCCATCTTGCACACACAGATACACACATTTCCCCCACTGTGTCAGCCCCCAGTCCCCCTTAGAGGATCCATCTGCCCACAATCTTCAGCCATCCAGTCCTCCTCCTCCTACTCTACCCTTTGTTTCAAGAGTGTGTATGTGTGTGTGTACATACAGTACATATGCTTGGCAGTGTGTGGATTCACTTATGCGGTAAAGGGGTGGGATAATGAGCAGATCTTTTTATTCTTTGTCTTCCTACTTGTCCACCTACAGCAACAGAGGAATAGTCTGTGTGTGTGCGCGCGCGTGTGTGTGTGGGCACGACTCACTATAGTTTAAATCCAGTTTCCATCTCCAGGGGAGGGTCGTGGGTGTAAAAAGGAAAAGTGCTCGGTTCTGCAGAGAAAATGACAATCACAAATGGAAAAGAAAAAGCAAGACAAACGACCCTGCAGCACAGAAACCACCTGTGCTGATTTCCTGCCATGACTGTGCAGTTTTCTGGGTGTCACGATGTTCTGACCTTCAGCCTGTTATGCTCTGTGCCTTTGTGTTGTAAACTCAAGGACATGCCGAGTCACACAGAAACAACCTGACCGCACCGCATGCATCACAGTAAGCATTCAATTCAAATAAAAAAATGCCCAGTCACATGTACAACAAGCCCCATAGAGGCTCTCAGAATTATGCCAAGAAAACTACAGAACTGAACCTTATTATCCATGCCTTATGAAAGAAACTGTTTCTCAATCATAACAAAAGAATGACTTGTATTTAACTTGTATTTCCCAACTTGATTATATTTGTTTGACCTAGTTTCCCTCTATGTATAAAAGATGACCAGGTAAAATACATATATTTTACCATTCATTCATCATTCATCTCCCTTGCAATTGCTCCATAGTTTGATAACCACTGTACAGGACAATCTGTAAAGCAGTTGGAATTATCCCCACAGGTCTGAGATCAGGGCTAGCTTACAGTCCCCTTCCTTACTCTTGCTAGTTCACTGGTTACTGCCACCTACTGTCAGTCAGCAGAGTAGCAAACAAGCTTCTGCAGAAGTGTGTGTTGTATCTAGTACATGCTTGTGCAGATGCACCTGTATGATGGTGCCTTGAAGGCCACTTTTAAAAAATTCAGTAGATGTAAATTTGAAGGTAGTAGTAGAGTCTTAAAAAAGATTTGTGAAATAGGGAAGATCAGGTGATGCAGAAATATTAGACTACTAACAAAGCCTGGAGTTTTCCACTGTACACTTTTTCACAAAAACACTTAAAATTGTGATTATAATTTATTGCGCATTTCTCTTACATAGCCATTTTTTTTAATTAAATGTGTTTGTTTTTGTTTCTAACATAACATCACTGCAGCTTTTGAGTTTTAAAACCAATAAGTGCAAACTAAAACCAAAGATAAAACAGAGCCTCGGTGAATTTAAAGTGTTGCAGACAACTCAAGAAATACAAAGAGTACACTCTGTCTTCAAGTAAAATTCACCTTATCAACCAAAGAGCTCCTGTTAAATCACTCATCTGAGTCATGCAGCGCTTCCTTCATCCATACTAAACTGAGAATTACACCCTTTTTTAATATTCTCCATCTTTCTCCTCACCTTTCTTCCTCCAGATTACCTGTCTGCAGGACTTCTTCGGGGAGGATGATGTGTTCATAGCGTGCGGTCCAGAGAAGTACCGCTACGCCCAGGACGACTTTGTGTTGGATCACAGCGGTAAGGCTTCCACAGCCTTTATGACTGGTAGGCCTGACTAAGACTAACTTAACATACATCTGTGTGTGTGTATGTGTGTGTGTTCACCCTAGTGTCTTAGCTCACCATTGTTTACTCACGAGTTCTTGCAACACTCTTTTCCTTTAGGAAGTTGATAGCAGGAAGTGACATATTTGTGGAAATGACTCTTTTTTTTATTGGACTCTCTTTCCAATTTAATTCAGATTAAAGCCATTTTAATGGTCGAAAGTACACCATTGTATTTACATTAAGTACGTTCAAAAGTCAGTTCACCATCTACAGATAAAAAGTTGATGCTACATATTTGCACAAATACATTCTTGCTGTCATCCAATGAAAAGAGGCTGCAGTCTTGTTGTCCCAGTGCATTTTGGTCTGTACACATGGTGCAGTGTTTGAGTGTTAATCTTAAAGAAAAAAAAGCTGGAGAGCACACAGACAGGACATGACCTCTTTACACCAGCAGATCTATTTACTCTCAGATCTATGCAGAGCTTCGCCCAACGGACATCGGAAGGAAACAGGAGTTTATTATAGTAACAGTCCAAAGTATGAACATCCTGTTTAATTTTTTTTGTTGTTTTTTCAGGGTTGCTAACAACAGGGAGTCACATCCCAAAACACAGAGTGTTAACTCTTATTGAGGATGAGTAATGGTGGATTGGTTGTATTTAGAGTTAGTTTGGAGCTTTCGTCCCACTTACACTCCTGTGCTCCACTTTTGAGAATTAGGTCTTTGAAAGAACAAAAAAGGCACACTCTCATCTCTGCTGAAGGTACAGAGGCTGCTCTTCCTTTTGCAAAATAGGCCCAGTACACTGAGATGGCCTGTGCAGTAAAATGTACAAAAAGTGCGCAAAAAGTAATGCTGTAATAGTGTAGTAACAAGAGTATCATAAAGAAAACCGCTCACCATCACCCACACCCCCAGGGTTATGTTTTTGAGCCAAAAGTTTAAGTTCCTGTTAGATTTTTTAGATGTTTAAATGTATGGAGAGATTTTTTAAATTCAATTGTAGTGACTGAATATAAAACAAATGAAAGAAAACCTTTAAACAGACACAGTGAGTCATCCCTTTTCAGCTTAAGCACCTTTTAATCAGAGATAAATATCCTTGTTTTAGGAGTCGTCCTGTTGTAACATTTGGTGCTCTAGTGGCAGTCAATGAAATATGCATGTGGTGATAAACATCATGAGGAACACATTAGAAATGCACTGTGGGTGTGCTTCTGTGGGCGGGTTTTGTCATTCCATTACACCTCTCACCACCCACACCCTCATTCACACAGCTCTGACAAGTTTACCACAAGCTTTAATACAACATCTGCTCGCACTGCTCACAGCTACACTGCAGCACCACAAAATCAACTGTGATTAAGCAAACACCGTAAAAACTAAAGCTTTTTTTAATGCGTTAGAGGAGCAGCATCTCAGCCTGGATGCTGCATTCTGGAGGGAAACACAAGTTGTTGTAATCGCCTAGACAGTAAAAGACATCGATGATGTGTGTGTATTAAATCTTAATGTGAGAGTTTCACATCAATAATAACGGCTTTAACATGTTTCTGAAAACTTAACAATATCAGTTTATTTATTTCATCTGTGCTTTCTAATCTGTTTTTACTAAACACTATGTATATCTGTCCTTCGTTGGCTCTTTGTCCCCATAATGTGACCAAGCATTTATGAACTCATGCCACATCAATAATACATTCCCAGGACTGCATTCATGGCCCAGCAGCTTGTTGGGCATAACTGTGCAACATTAACTCTAAATAACAAGAGGGAAAAGGGCTTGTTGATAGAAGAAGGTTAATATATACGATGGTGACCCTGAGCGTGCTGTCTCCGCAGAATGCAGAGTGCTAAAGTCGTCCCACAGCCGCTCTGCTACTCCAAACCGGACAGCTAAAAGCCCCGGGCCTACACGACGCAGCAAGTCTCCTGGTGCAGGTAAGACTCATGAGTGCACACATAAACTGTGTCGGTTAGTGCACACTAACTTGCAGACAATCCCAAAAGGTCGAGTCTGTCATATTTTAACAATATTTGTGTGAAAATATGTTCCACAAAGTAACACTTTAAGTATATTTCTGGATAACAGCTGTGGCTGAAGATGAGGCTGCGAAATAAAAAGGCCTTTTTATTTGGCGGCTTAATCCTCAACCCCTCACAGCTGTCACAAGTGACTAAGCACTTTTCTTGGTGCATTAAGAGATGGTGACATTATGCTGAGTAATTAGTGTTCTACAAGCCGTTATGTCAAGTGTGAAGACAAGGTCTTTAGGAGGTTGCCAGTTTGGAGAGTCGGCAGTCTTAGTTTAGCCCTGAAGGTTTAAACCAGGTTGAAAGTGTGCTGTGATGTAATTTTGTCTAATCATATCTGTCTGACTGCTCTTTTTTTTTTCGTTTTGCCTCTGACACTGCAGCAAGGCAGACAGTCCACTACTCCACCAGCCAGTCTCCTATCAAATCCCCAGGTGAGGCTGGTGATGGTGTCATATAGTTTGCTTTATTGAGCACTGTTAAACCTATGTAGTCTGGTAATCAAAGTAATAGAGTAAAATCAGCTTCTCACAGCTTTAGGGTTTATCCGCCTGAGAATAAAGGCTGACTTGGCTGGTTTATGAGTTGCCTCTTAGACATGTCATCAAATCCCAGCTGTGCTTCTTATTGACAGAAACTAAATGAACCTAACTAAAAGCAATGAATAAAGTGCAGTTTGAAACTCATGTGAACACTTATTGCTGATATGCTAAATGTCACACTAACACACTTGATGTTAGCATGTCACTTTGCTAACTGTAAGCATGCAAAATTGCTAACATGCTAAAGTTACAACACAAAGCATTCCAGATCTAATATTGGCTTGTTAACATGCTTATATAATCAAATATTTGCACGCTAAAATGCTAACTCCCACCCTGTTAAGTGTTAGTAATTGTTCATATGTAAGCATTAGCTGCTGGGTTGGTAAAACATTTCACCTCAACTTTCTAGTTTTAATAATAATATGTTAATAATATGTTAGCAATATGTTTTGACAGATGGAGTGTAAGGCATCCTAAAGCTTTTGATTTCAGCACTGTAATATCCTTTTGGGCCACACTCAGGCCAGATCGATCCTTTAATTAAGTTTTCTGGTATTAAATGAGTATTATATCCAAACAGTCAGTTTTATAGTCTTCCCTGTCCTTCTCTTTCCTGGAGATTAATTTGCTTTATTGTTATTGTTCTGTGCTGCAAAAGGATCTATATTATGTAATATTTTACCTTGTGCTGCTTTATATCCTCCTTTTTTTTCCTTCCTGCCTCTGACGAAGACCAGACTACAGGATACCTTCTATCTAATTTAAAAGCCAGTCTGCTACAAACTGATTAGACTTGCTCCTCAGCTGTGTTAATTAAATCCTGCTCTTGCTGAGCAGTTAAATCACTCGCCTCTACATCTGCAGCAGCCGAGGTGCTAAAAAGTTAAACTTTACTTTGAAAACATTAAAGCTGATGTTGCATACTGAAGTATCTTTAAGTTTTTCTCAAATATTGCTCGAAACGTTTCTCTGAATAACAAGATAAGTACCCAGAGGGAGGTTAAGTGAGAATAAAAACTCTTAAGTGATTGTACAATGAAGCAAAATTTGGAGTGCAAAGACGCAGCCTGTAGGCAGTGTGAAATGATTTTTCTCAGCTCAGCTGGGTTTATGCAGATGAAGAGGCTTTAAGTTTAAGTTTGACGCATTATGTCTCTGTATTTGTGCCAGAAACCAACAGAGCAGGAGGCAGAAATAGTCTGCTCTTGAGAGAATGATTCACTCAAACAGTAAAAGCTCTGTTTCCCGCTGTGCGGCTGTGCTTCCCATGTTTCACATTAAGGTATATTATGAATAAGGTGAATACAAAAGGAGGTTCTCTATCGTTGTGATATTTACACCAATAACAAAACCTTTTCATTGTGTAAACAGAGCCAAATTATTCGAGGCATACCGTCTTCTAGGATGTCTAATTTCTAATAATGTTCATTCAGCTATAGTAGCTTCCATCTGTAGCTGTGACCTTCCTATGTGCGCCATCTACAGGAAATGACATCAGTAGATTTTGCATTATTGACTGTAAGTACTGAGTGTTAATGTGTGTTCACACAGAGAGGGAAGAGAGTTTTCAGCTTGTGTCGTTTGAACGCCTTTGACCAAAGGATTTGTAGAGTGACACAAATACACACAATACTTGTAAATTAGCTGTATGCTAGCAAGCAGTGGCAGTGTGTTTGTGTTTGTGTTTGTGTTTGTGTTTGTGTTTGTGTTTGTGTTCAGTACATGAACCCAGCACTCAGCAGATATTTGGGCTTTTCCTCCAGTCTCTCTCTCATATTTCCTCCCTTTTCTCCGTACGTTTATGAAATAAATTACCTTTACAAACACCACACAGTAGAGGTTGACACTAGCTGCTGCAGACTGGTTGAGAAGAAAAAGGGAAGATAAATCCACTTTTGTAATCCCAAAAGTTTAAAAATAAACACTGAGCTTTTCCTGTGCCAGTACGTGGAGCCAAATTCCAGATATTTATTCCTCCACAAGATCCGACTTCAGCACACAGGTCTATTTCCTTCAGAGCCTCCTGTAGCCCAGCAGCTGTCTGTTGGCTAGCAGCTCTGTCCAGTTTGCAAACCCATGAGTAACATACAGATTTTTATTATATACA
>JAPZDV010000020.1:3833225-3851285 GCA_029814665.1 Acanthurus lineatus
TGGGTATCTTTTTTTTTTTACCACTTTCATACAATTATCACAATTTTTGTAAATATACGTGTGTGTGTGTGTGTGTGCGTGTGTGTGTTCACTGTCTGTTTTTCTCTTTTCATGTTTGCCTCTTAGTCCTTTTTTTTATCTCGAAAACCTTCTCCTCCTTCCTCTCCTCCCTGATATAAAGGATGTTTAATCCTGTTGCTATTGGATATGTGAGAGAACAAAACAGCTACACACTTGTGCACACACACACACACACACACACGCACACACACACACTATACATGCACAAAGAGTTACAAGGTTGTGATCAAAGGCTCTTATCACCAGACCGAGGGTGGGACAGTTAGAGAGAGACCAGGAGAGAAATATTAGCCCAGGAAGAACAAGAGCATGTTTGTAGCAAAAAAAATGGGAAAAAAGTACAAAAAAGTATCAGTTTGGAAGATTTTTGCAAACTAAAATATCCATAATTACTGGAGAACGACATATCTGAGTTTGAGACCCTCCTTCAAAATGTTTCAGGCGCTGCTGCTGATCTTAAAAGTTAAATCAGTGAGTGAAAGTTGAAGTCAGTGCACGTCTACGGATACTTACATTCCCCCTTTGTGTTGCTATTGGTCGGACTGAGGCGGGGCTACATGTAGTGCCACTGACCTTCCATGCCCATGTTCATGCCCATTCCACCCATCGGTCCTAAGAAACACAGAGAAACACAGTTTAAATACAAAAAACTTGGGAAAAAAGAAAGTGTAACACATCTATGAAATCCATGTGAAGTTATTTAAGATACATTTTGTTTAAAAAAGGCAGAAAAAGTTGATATTTTAAGGATGATCATGGAAATGTCTGCAGCAGAAAGGAAAAACAGGGAATAAACAGCAGCCAAAAGACCTTTTTCTCTCTGAAACTAACTTCACAGACAACATAGCAGAGGAGAGCGCTGGCTTAAATCTGGAAGGTCGAGGTGTTGTGAAGGAGGGCGGTGGTGGAGGGGGTTAAGTAGCCTGGCAGTTTATCCAAACCTGCTGACTTTGAGTGGAGGGTGAGATAGGGTTAGAGACTTGAGAGAATCCCAGAAAACAGGGGATAGAGGAGGAGGAGAGGAGCTTAGGGACAAACTCTGGGATTAGACCTGATGGCGTGAGAGAGAGAGAGAGAGAGAGAGGGACTGAGAGCGAAGGAGTGGGAGTGAGGAAGGAGACGGTTGTGTAATGTGATTGACCACACCTGTTCTGGTTTGTGTGTGTGTTTGTGTGTGTGTGTGTGTGTGTAGAGAGGGAGGGTGAGGCAGCGGCGTGTACGGTATCAGTGTCTGTGCAGTGTGTGTCTTTATCGCTGTGTTTGATGGGGCACAGACTGGCCAGCTTACACCTAAACCACCACACAGCGACCATATAGCTTCCATTAAGTGCTTGTGTGCGAGAAAAGACGGGGAGGCGAGTCGGTGGAATAAACCACCAACGTGGCAGATACTGTATGAAAGCCACTAACACCTAGACACACTGTTAGAAGATGAAGAAAAGGGGAGCAAAAGGGGCGAGAAATAAGGGCTGAAAGAGATAAATCAGAGAGAGAAGGACTGATGAGGCAAGACTTAAGAAGAGGAGGAAAAAAAAGGGGGAGGGCAAAGACAAGAAAATGAGCTAACTACAGCAAGGAAAGAAAGGAGAAAGATGGGAAGAGCGAGGGAAGAAAGAAAAGGAACAGACACGCAGAGAAAGCCTTACCAGGTGGTCTGATTCCCATGTGCTGCTGGCCGTCCATGACGAAGCCCCCCATCGGCTGGCCATCTGGATTGTAGGGAGCTCCTTGACTTACTGTGGATGGAGGAAGAGAGAGAGGGAGGGAGGGGTGGATGGAGGGATTGGAGGGAGGGGACGGAGTGGTCAATTAGTGCTTTTAATTAAGACTCAGTGGCCGAAGCGGGATCATCTGTTGGCCGGTGCACGCACAGGGAGCCGCTGTTGTCTTTCAACGTCATTCTGCTCCGTGTCTGTCCAGCCGGCTCTGCGCTCTAAGCTCCTGGTGGACTTTAATGCGTCTAAACGCTCTAATAAGGATCGGACCGAGAGTTCAACACACACAATGGTACACTTCAGACACATAAAGTTTTTTTTTGTTTTAAAGTGAGATTTTCTGAGCTATCTGGAAGAGGGTGGCTACTGTTATTTTTACATTATGTCTGAGAGAAAACACGTTAGCATTGCTGGAGTTTGGTGTGAGTGAAACAGTTTCCTCTCCGTTTAAGTAGCTTTTGCAACATAATTTAGAGGTAAAATTGATGTTTGAAAACAAATTATCGCCATGAAAACAAACAATCATGTAGTTTTTGCCACTAGAGGTCTCTGTATTAGAACAGCGAAAACAAAAGACGTAATTAGATGATGTTATGAAGTAGTGTGGAATCATGGGATTTGTTTTATTTATCAATAAACAGTTACTATTGTAGATAAAAAGTTTTATTCATGTTATTTTTAGTCATATTTGTCGACTTCCTTCTTCCTCTGAGTAACGTTAATCTTAAAATTAGCAACATGAGACAAAATGAAACACAATGTTACCGAGAATAAAATTACAGATTCCTCAGAGTTTGAATATTGTTGTAAACATATGCAATAATGCAAGTGTAAGTAAGTAAAATAGTGCAGTGTAATAATGCAAAACTTTATGAAATATAACGAAGATATGGTCTTTTTTAGTCATTATAATGTGGAAATGTTACATATTGTGTGTTTAAACAGAACATCATTACTTGCTCTTCTAAGAAAAATGACTGATTGGTACTTTAGACTTTTGTGTCTCCGTTCTGTTTCTTTCACCATAATTACTGCTCCTGCCAGTGTTTTATTAAACACATTACAAAATAACAAAACCAGCTCTAAGTCTTTGAGTCTTTGAGTCTTTCTCGTTCAAAGGCCTCAGATTCTTCTCCTACCTAAACGCTTTATCCAATAAATACTGCCCATAACTGAGCAGTGACGATAAGTGAAACCTGATAGAGTTCCTATTTTTCGCTCGCCTCCATTGTTCTCCTCTCATAGAAATCCACTTATCTTCGATTCAGGCTGTTTGGGGTTCAGTCAAGCAAACGCAAGAGCTCAGCCCCACTGAATGCCTTTGAACTTTACTGCGCCCCTAATGCCACCCTGACCTCTGACCCCTATTACAGGTAATAAAGTTTACAGCAGTCCAAACCAAGCCATGCACCAGGGGGACCGCTCACTCGCTCCCCTCGCTCCCCTGTCCCTCAAACAGCCGCAAATAGGGTTGAAGGGGAGGGGGGGCTGTTTAAAGGAGTGAGCAGGGGGGGTGAGGGGTGAGGGGAGGTAAAAACAGGTCTGGAGCCAAAAAGCCAAACAACGGTCACCCAAAAAAAGAAACGGGTGTAGTTCACTTAATGTTTTGGTTTGTACCAAGAAAGAAGGGTTGAGTGTTTTTTTTTCTTTTTTTTGGAGAGGAAGGGGTTAAGAGAAAACTTTATGGAGAACACAGCTAGTTGTGTTTACAGGCTGAGAAAAAAAATAATAAAATCCACTCATTGTTAACTCGTTTTCAGCCAAATTATTATATTTTATAATTATAGAAATATTATAATATAATATTGTATATAATAATTCTCATTATTTAGCGTTAAAGTACAGTCTTTACTGTTCACAAGATGTATTAAGTTTGTAAGCAGCATGTCTCAGCAAGACTCAGTAGTTTTTTTCTTGTTCAAGAGTAAAATCTTTTTTCTTATTTGCTACATTAAACAACCATAATGAACCATCGGTGTTTCCTCCATGTGCGGTGGGTTCTGTGGTCACTTTTAAAGCCTCAGGTTGCCATGGTGATTTGTCTGTGGGTTTTGTTTTAGGCCAGGCGCTCATCTCTATTTTTGTTTGTGTTTGCATCCTGCAGATCCCTCCGTCACATCATGTCTCTTCACCAAATGTGAACGGCTCGTTGAATAACCACCAGGAGCCGACCAATCAGCTGAGTCCAGAGAGTACGTGCCCTCTGTTTCATTCCTCTTCTCACTCCTCTTCTCTCTTTTTCTCTTCTCTATCCTCCTCTTTTTTTGTCTGAGTCATTCACATGATCTGCTAACTAAAACAACAGCTACATGGACTCTGTCACCTTCCAGTGTGTGAAAATGACATTGACTATCACATTGAAATCGTCCTCATCTTTTCCCATCAGGGCACATTTCAGAATTTGCTTACTTAACAAAAGTGGCAAAGAGTTGGCCTCAAATGGAGGATGTGCTGTGTGAGCAGACACTTAACTAAATGATTTCAGGGCCGCGTGTGTGTGTGGGTGTGTGTATAGGAACAATATTAACTGATCACTGTGCGTCTTGGTGCCTGTGTGTTATTTTGTAGCACAGCGTGTGGTCCTTTAATTCAGTCTGAGACCTGGTTGAGTTTCTGCCAGAGCTGCTTTAGTAGTTTTGTTTATCAGCAGAGCTTGTCTGTTGCCTGCTGTAACCTCTGTCTCTCCTCGCCAGTTAACGGGAACCGCTGCACGCCTGCCTCCACCATCTTGGAAAAATACAAAGTTGGCAAGGTCATTGGAGATGGCAACTTCGCTGTGGTCAAAGAGTGTGTGGAAAGGTGAGTGAAACACATTCAGTGGGGATGGTGAATTGTTTAATGCCCAGTTGGCAGCTGTCTGCGCTGATCGCACGGCAGCGCCTCATGTCGTGCAGCTTAATGAGACGTGCATCACTTAGGGTAACTGCTCCATCAGGGTTTTCGGGTCCTGATGACAGGCATTGTGGAGACAGAAATATCCCATGGATTAAACCCAGTGGTGAATTCACTTCATTAGCCTTTTAATCTCTGAGTCAACACACTGCTCAGACAGACGGAGGAGATGATGATGGGAGGAGTGTGTGTGTGAGTGTGATTGTTAGTGTGTGTGTTTGTGTGTGTGTGTTCTCATAAGCTGATGCATCTTCCTGGAAAGTGCTCAAAGGTCCCTGTAGAATATCGGGTAAACACAGACAGTTTTGTTTACAGTCAGTATTTCACAACAAAATGCATTGTGTGTGTCTTTAGGACTGAGAAACATGTTTAATTCATTTTCCTCCTGAGCAGAAACAATTTTAAAGCCGATTTTGTAATTGTGTTTACTAACTATGTCTCAGTTTTCAGTCTATTCTTATGGTTTTGAATAAAAAGCACAATGTGCACTTGATAGATATACTGCTTTCAAAGGTCAAGAATGAATCTCAACGCTCCGATTTATTGATTTTTTTTTAAATCTGCATCATTTACATTCATATGTTTGCCTACACTGGCTAAAAGTCTTCTTTCCTGCTCATTGCTGGTTTATTGCAATAATATTTTATCAGCAAAATAGTAAAAAAAACATTGGCAGGAATGCTTGTCTGGGCACAGGTGTGTCCTCAGCTGCATGTTAATAAACAGGAAACACATAAAAAGAAGGACCTGTTCCTTACAGCTTTGCTCCATAGCGCCACTAGTGGTTAGAATCCCCCTAAATACCTTTGAGGTGAAGCCCCTGTGCATGTTGCAAACAGAAGCTATTATAAAAACCGAGAGCATCAACACTGGTTAGAGTAAGTTAAAATCTTATTTTCTGACCTCCAGTGGTTTAACTTGTTATTTGCACACCAGAGCGTGTCAGTCTCCATCACACCACTGCTGGATGTAGTTACAGGTGCAGCAGAGCTCATTTAAAGCCGGCTTTGAACCTGAGACAGCAGCGAATCCTTGGTTCATCCTGGTGTTTGGTTACCCTTTAAGTGTGTGTTCTCAGATTCTCGCTGCCTCGTTCTTCTCAACGTAGAAACCCAGCTAGTGCAGCTGACATACTGTTTCCAATAACTCTGTGACGGTGCTCCTCCTCTCCGTGACTGCAGCCCTCTGTGAGCATTTGATCTAAATTACAGACACTGCTGCTGCGTCAGTGCTGTTTTTATTGTCGGCTCTAATTGCTCTGTTCCTGTTCAGGTCCACAGGAAAAGAGTTCGCACTGAAGATCATCGACAAGGCCAAGTGCAGCGGAAAGGTCTCACTATCTTTTTTGATTTCCTCCTCCCCTTTTCTCTCTTCATCTTTACATGTATTGCCCTTAAACCCCTGCACACACTCATAAATAACGGGCCATATGTTGGTTGTACATTAATAACATCCACATACACACACACACACACCACAGGGTCACATGTGTGTCTCTGATCCTCTTATCCCACATGGGTAGATTAGGTTTGTAATGTTTAATTCATCACCTAACTCAAATTATCTTCACTCACTCACACACACAGACAATGACCCACGCTGATTTACACACTCTTGACACCAATTCAGATTCAATCAACAGTTCAGTGTCTTTTTATCATCATAATGGTTCAGTGTGTAAAAGCTGTGTATCAGAGGACACAGTAACATACTCACAGGGAGTGTTTGTCTTGGTGTGTGTCCAGGAGCACCTCATAGAGAATGAGGTCGCAGTGCTGCGGAAGGTGAAACACCCCAACATCATCATGTTGATAGAGGAGGTGGACACTTCCTCTGAGCTCTACCTGGTCATGGAGCTCGTCAAGGTACAGCAGAGGCTTTAAGGAAGGCAATATTAATGCACAGCTGTCATTTCTCTGTAAGGTTTGATGTCTCACCTCTCTGGCACAGGGAGGGGATTTATTCGATGCCATCACCTCCTCAGCCAAATACACAGAGAGGGACGCCACCATCATGGTGTACAATCTCGCCGGAGCTCTGAAGTACCTGCACAGCCTCAACATCGTCCACAGAGACATTAAACCAGAGAACCTGCTGGTATTTATTTACACCCACACAAATCTCTGTCCCGCTAATCCAGCTGCTTTGTGGGATTTTATTAAGCTTCAATTTCCTTTTAGGTGTTTGAGTATCCAGATGGAACCAAGTCGTTGAAACTCGGCGACTTTGGCTTGGCCACAGTGGTGGAAGGCCCTTTGTACACAGTGTGTGGGACTCCTACATATGTGGCTCCAGAGATCATTGCAGAGTCTGGGTAAGCTAGATTTTTTTTTTTTTTTTTTAGCAGATTACTCTATAAAAGGCTTTTAACACTTAGGTCTTTCATTTTCACCCGATAAACCTTAAGTTTTTAGTCATCTCTTATTTTTTTTTTAAATTAAAACATCTGTTTGATGGATAATAGCAGAGTAAAAAAACAGCAATATGGAAACAGAAAGGAGATTTTTCAAAATAAAGCAACATAAACCATTTTTGCAGTTTGTGACAGCACAAATGTTTGTTGTGATGCATCATTATAGTTGACTGAAAACCTTATCTTTCCAAAATATAAATACATTGTACTTTGTTGATTTAACGTCTATTTAGCAATCTACTGTATTTGTGACACTGAGTTGATGAATGATGGAGGTGGTTTGCTGTAAGCTGTTTAGCTGCAGTTAATCCCTCACTGACCTTCTGTCTGTCCTCTCTGTGCTCAGGTATGGTCTGAAGGTGGATATCTGGGCTGCAGGTGTCATCACCTACATCCTCCTGTGTGGTTTCCCTCCATTTAGAAGGTACCCCTCCCCAGTTCTTATTGTAAATAAATATAGCTAAGCACTTAATGATTATTGTGATTTGAACGCATGATCACAGGGTCGGTTACAGGTGAAGCAATTTGTTATCATACAAACTGCAGTACACACAGTGCAGCTGTTTGTTTACAGTGTAGAGGTTTGCTGTGTGTACTGAGCACTTTGGGTTAGCTAAATGTGTGTGTGTGTGTGTCTTTGTGTAGTGAGACCAACATGCAAGAGGATCTGTTTGACCAGATCCTTCAGGGGCGACTGGACTTTCCCAGTCCATACTGGGACAACATCACCGACTCAGCCAAGGTTTGGACCGAACACACACACACACAAACACACACAACACTTGTTAAGTTGTGTCACTCTTGATGACATTATATTCTTTCAATTAAATTTCCAAGGGGGATTACACGAACATGCAGAGTCAGAAACAATTTAACGTTTAACTAAATGCAGGAGTGGTTTAATGTCTGCAGGTCTCCAAATGTTAGAGTTTAAACACACACACTGCTCACACTCTATTAATGACTACTGTCTGCCCAAGGACATGGAAACCCCTCCAACCCTCTAAATTAATGTCATGTATTAAGGTGACAGCCTGCTCTCAGCATGAAAGACTAAACTGCTAATTAAACTCACTGCTAAGTGCACAGTTATAGACACCACAGCATGAAAGTACTTGCACTTATGTGGCCGTGCAGGTGTACATTCAAAAGAGATTGAAATTGACTTTATGGTCGTACAAGAGCACAAGAATGAGCTTCATCTGCACAGTCAGCGGCTTACAATACCTCCAATAGTGTTATTATGTTCCATTGTGTCCATGCTCACTCAAGGATGGAATCAGGACATATTTTCTGTTCTCAGCATATATCATGAATATAGCAAGTGAATGTGAGATCAAACATGAAAAAGTTGAAGTTTCGCCTATTAATATTTCTATTTGAACAACTTTTTAACATCTTTCAGCCCTTTGCATAGGTTTTATAGCCTGAAACTCTTTCGATTCAGTCTCCCGGCTTTTATCAGTGCAAGCAGCTGTTTCAGCAAAAAAGAAAAAAGCCTGTAAACACTGTACACTACCTCCTCACAATCACACAGCAAACGGTTAATGAGCAGCTGGGGAACAAAGTGGAGCATTTTGCAGCTAAAGAGAGAGAGAGATGTTTCCCTTAAGAAGCTGAAAGAAAGAGAATAAAACAAAGCTAGCAAAAAGTTGCTATTGGGCTTACGTTCATCTGTTGGCTAGAAACATGATTTTAAGTGAATGCTAATGTTGCTACGTGTCTGCTAGTTGCATAAACTGAATTATTTGCAAAGAAATAAGCCATATCAACTTAATTCATGTGAAATTACTTCATTTTCAGCCTGTCATGAAGTGCTGCTTCAAAAAACGGTTGATTATTGCGGTTTTGAACTCAAACTTATTGCCATAAATTATATTTTACTGTTGAAAAGCAGAAAGTTTAACAACATATTTGAAAATTGATAATTCAAATAAGCACGATGCAATGATTTTATTAAAATACCTACAAAAGTCAGTAATATTGAATCATAGCCCAATCCTTCCTCTTTGTGAGTGTGTGTATGTGTGTGTTGTCAAAGTAAAGCCACAATGATGCTTTTTATCTTTGTTTTTGCAGGAGCTGATTGGAAAGATGCTGCAGGTCAACGTCGAGGCTCGATACACAGCGCAAGACATCCTCTCGCACCCTTGGGTCACGGTAACTCATGGCACTGTTTGTGTCTGTATTTACGTGTATGTGTGTGTGTGTGAACACAACCTCTACATGCTGTGTGACTTTTGTGCATCTGTGCGTTTTACATTTCTTGCACCTCCACATCTCAGTGCATGTTTGTGTGTGTGTGTGTGTGTTTGTGTGTATGTAGGATGATGCAGTCATTGGGGACAACATGAAGACGGAGGTCACAGGTAAACTGAAGACGCACTTTAACACTGCGCCTAAGCACAACAACACCACAGCTGGGGTGTCGGTCATCATGGTAAGCAAACAACGACATTCACAAACCAGCATGTGAACAAGCTGTGATTTAGTAAACACATGAATATTTTTACCAGACTTCTCTGTTAATTTTTGCCATAATTTTTGGAGAATAATCTTACGGCCTTTGTGAGCTTGTTAGCTCTCAGTGATCTCTTAAATCTGTAATATTCAGATGAGTTTAATATTAGGTTACAAGGTGTCTGAAGCAGCTTGAACATGTCGGGCCCTTTTCCAGCCGTTTCCTGCATTCTGTTGAATGTTTGACCCAAATACAGAAGATTGAGTTTGGTCTCATTCACTTTACATGAATCTAATGCCCCCTTAATCACCAGACCAAGAATATTTGACCTCGATCATCGTCCAATAAGATGTCAGAGACAAATTCTAAACAACTTGTGCTGCTGTAAACATGTCAGACAGGATTTGAGAGACCGGACAGGCCACATGAAGTCATTCCTGTAGTATTCACATCCTTCCTTTCTGCCTGTTCCAAGCCTCACTTGCATCATTTCCTGTTGTACAGTTTGACTTCCTCCACTCCTCATCTCATCAGGTCACATTACCCATCAGCCCACTCTCCTCAGTCTGCCTGTCAGAACTGAAAGAAGGAAAAGGTGGGGGGAGGGGAAGCGTCTAATGAGAACTTTGATTTGATCTTCGCTGCAAAGAGCCTCATTTTTTTTTTTTTTGTAAATCTCATTTGACAGTTTGAGGTGTAAGCGTGGGCCCCGGCCTCGGCCCCTCCTCCTTCTCCTCCTCTCCATCCTCTTCCTCCCCCATCCTCCTCTCCACCCCTCCCTTACACCCGACCCAGGACCACAGGGGACGCCTGGAGCAGAGAGCTGGGTACACACTTCATATCCCAACACCCCCCCTGCTGCCTCCCTTCTTCCTCTCCAGCCATCGCCCTTCCCTTCTCCCTTCTCCCCTCCATCTACAACAACTCCCACCCTCCTCGCGCTCCTCCCTTTGCCTTCCTTCCTGTTTCTGTCAAAGACCCTCTTCCCTTCTTCTCCAGCTGCTAGCTGCAGTAACTTCTTTCAATAACCAACTGATGTGGACCTCGCTGACGCTCTCCAAACATGCACTCTGTCCTGAATTTCACCCTCTTCACTGTCTTCATACCCGTCATTCTGCTCCCCTGCTCTCATTTTACCCCACTTGTGTCAACCGCAAACTTTTAGGGAATGTGAAAATAATTGTCTGTGTTTGTTTAATCATATTTCTATGGTTGTTATTTAGCATGTTTACAGTGCTAATGCAGGCTAATGTCATTTGCCTCCCTCTCTGCCATCACTCAGTGCTGTTTGT
The DNA here is from genome assembly GCA_029814665.1 of Acanthurus lineatus. NCBI lineage: Eukaryota > Metazoa > Chordata > Actinopteri > Acanthuriformes > Acanthuridae > Acanthurus > Acanthurus lineatus. Next base: position 3,844,080 of record JAPZDV010000020.1, read on the forward strand.
TAATGACCTCATTCAAAAAAAATCCCTGAAATCAACTTATCTGGTTTTACAAATCTGCAAACATTTCCTCAGCACTGCACCACATTAATGGTACTCTGGTGCCATCTTGTGGAATATTTAAGAACTGTGCTGGCAACCTTTTAAAGTCTCAAAGTGCAGAGATGGATGCAAACTAGTGTGGCTTAATTGTGTTAAACAAAGATTCCCTGCACATTTTAAAGGATTAGACTGACATTTTTCTACATTTTTTGTTATTGTCAACAAATTCAATAAAAGGACCAAAACTTCCCTCTTTGTGACTAAACCTCAAGCCACCAGTTTCCCACTTAGTCTAAAAGTCTATAAACATAAGTCAGTTCTTCAAAAAGGCACAGAAATTAATCTAAAAGTACTGATTTTTTGAAAAATAAATATACAAAAGGAAGCACATGGTGCATTTTTAGTGGGGTTTTTTTCCAGCCGCAGATGAAACATTTCCAGTGCAGTGCTGAGTATTTGCAGCAGCTGGATGGTTTATGTGGGACTGACTCAAAACAAACTACATCTCTTGTGTTTATTGTAATAAATCAACATGTCATCCAGTGGCTCCTTGATGTGTTTAAACACAATGGAGCTCTGCAGCACAGAGAAATAAGCTGCTTCAGCTACAACCGATTGTTGGTTTTAGTCTTTTTATGAGTTTGTTGACAATAAATAAAGATACAGAACGACGCCAGCCTCACCTTTTAAAACTAAATAATACTTCACTGCATTCTTTTAAGTGTTACATAAATGCAGTTCAACACTCACTGTGTCTGTGCCCTAATTGTTCACTTATATTAAGTTTGTTCCAACTCAGTCCTCCTAAATTTAAAGTTTCCTTTGCATTAATGATCCAAATTAGCAGATAAGCACTGAGCTGGGACAACAAGTGTCCACTGGCCATCATGCTTGTTGTGTTGACTTTATTTTGTGAAGCTGTGAGTAAGAATAGTCTCTGTCCCTTTTTTGCTTCTCCCCTCTCCCTGCATTACGCCCCTCTGATTTAGCTCCAAGGCAATGGTATGTACTAACACTTCACGCTACGCCTCGTCTATTCTGCTGCCTGAGTTTTTCAGCACAAGGGCAAATGAGGAACATGGCCTTTACTGGTTTTCTGTCTCATATAAGAACACATGATTGGCTCTACACAAGACAAGAGCACCGTGCATGTATGCACATGTTGAATGAAGTAGTTGCTCATTTGCCCTTTCTCTGCACATAGAATAGCAGTGATGATCTGATTTGCCTTCTCTCGGGGTCAGTGAACTGTGGAAAGCATACTGTCTCTTTGTTCAGTCATCTTTTCAGTTATTGATGTCCATTTTCATTACTTTGTTTCATCATGTGTGTTGTTCATTCGTAGTTATTAAAAGAATACAAAACTGGGTCAAGCACTTGATGTTTGTAGGTATAAAAAGGGAACATTTAGTCTCCTTTTCTCAGTGCAAGAGCTGGACTGTCAATCATAGGAGAACAGATAAAGATAATTAAACGCTAAGTGACTGAAGTTTCCTGGATTTCATCTAGACTGGGAAACAATTATTGTGTTTTTCAGAGCGTCATAAGTTAACGGTCTGTCTGTCTGTTTTGCTAGAACACAGCTTTAGATAAGGAGACCCTCCAGCTCGCCACCAGTCGATGTCAAACGATGCCACGTCCCTCCTCGTCAGCTGACAAGAAGGTCCCATCTGCCCCTCCAGTGAAACCAGTCTCACCAACAAAGCAAGGACCAGCTTCTCCGACCAAACGGGCACCACGCAGCAAAAAACCAAAACCTTTCACTCCGGCTTCACCCACTAAGACTACTCTTCTCGAGGCACCCAAGACCACGAGGACGGCTGTGCCTGGTGTGACGTCTGTGTCTAATGATCCCTGCTCCAGCTCATCAGCTGACGGTGTTGGTTTTCCTCCGTCTGCTCCTGTCAGTCATTCTTCCCCCTCACCCTCTGCTGAAACCTCCACCACCTCTGTACCTGTTTCTGCCCCTCCTGAAGTAAACACATCACCCTCCAAAAATCCCTCACCCTCCGATCCTCCTGCTCTTTTCACCTGCACAACTGCTCCTACACCTGTTTCCTGTCCTTCCCCATCATCTCCAACCAAACCAGGTCCAACGTCAGCTTCACCCACCAAATCAGCTTCTCCTCCCTCCCCTACCAAAGAGGCAAAATCCCCATCTTCCTCTCCCACCAAACACGCCTCCCCGTCCCCAGTCTCCCCCATCCAGCCTGTTGTATTCTTCCCTCTCTCTTCCCCAACAGAACAAGAACCTTCCTCCCCCTCTCCCATCCACCCAAACCTGTTCCCCTCTCCCCCTTCCACACCTCCCAGATCCACAACCCCACCTTCTCCCACTGGCCCTCTCTCTCCCAGCCCTCTTCCTGGAGAAGAGCTCATGGAGAAGATTTAAAAGGGCAGATCAATTCTTCATCCACTCATTTCCTCTCTTACATGTATATATATGTGTGTGAAAACATGGGATGAAACTGAAACTCCACCTTTAGCATTTCAAGTAGCTGTTAACTGAGCCAATGACTGCTGTGTCCATATTTTTCTCTCATTCTTATTTTCCGAAACAGAGGATACAAGGATTTTCTAAGAGTTTGTCGGTTGTATATATGTTTGTATTTATTGATAGAGGATGTAGAGAAAGGGAATGAGCTGAGTGTGTCACTGTCTCGATTGGTTTGGAAGTCATGCATTTCTACAGGTTATTGTTTATTTATTATCCCATTTTGACTACACGTGGCTCTTTTGTAAATAGTTATTCGTCACACACAAACGCCATTGTGAACCCCTATTGCTTTAGCAGAGACAGTATGTTCATGTTACAAGTATTTCTGCATATCTCAAGCACCTGAACTTGCTAGCCTAGCTACCTGTAGTGTAATCCAACTACTATGTAACCATTGTCAGTATTTCCTCTGACCACAGCCGTCTTCATGGTTATTGCAAATTTATTATTAAACTTATTAGTGTTACTACATACAGTGACAGTGGGTTACCAAAATAAAGGTTACAGCTACCAAAGTATCAAGTGGCCAATAATGAGTGAAGTAATGAAAGTATTTTCAGGTGGATATTATGTTTATTCATTAACAGTGACAGATTTATTCATCAGAAAGCTGACACAAATAGCTGCTCACATTAAATTTAAAAAGAAATATTCTTTCAGTTGCGTCCAGTGCAGCGGTCAGAATCTTTTTGGTTGCTATTTCTCTGCAATTTGGCCATTTCAACCAAAGATTAAAGGCATTTTCTATATTTACAATAAATGTTTAGGGGCCTTAAGATGTAAAATAGTTTATTAATTCAAAGACAAACTGCAAACATCTAAAAAAATATATAGAATTGGTGTAGATTTCTGTTGCCACTACTTTTAAGGAAATGTATGGACATGGATTTTTGTTTGCAGACATTTTAATAGTTTTGATTTGAGAATTTAACAGCATTTTATCCGCCTGTTCATTTAATGTTATTGATTCAGTTTTCCAAGGTCCCATTACGACTGTTCATGGTAAGATCTGCTAAAATTTTCAGTGCTATTGCAAGGAGACAAACTTCCATCCTCCTCTGTTTTACAGGAGTAAGTGATTTCAGAAAAACATTTACGAAACATGGAGAACTAAAATAAAAATTCCTCAAATGTGATCCCACAAAGATAGCTCTGGATGTTGGTTTGGAGCCTAGAATCTCCTGTTTGTGAATCTTAAGTTTGGTGGATTATTTTGTGAACCCACTGTGACTGACAGACATGTTGACACATTCATTCACATACTGTTTGTATTATTTGATGTGAATGCTCTAGCTGTAAATAGTGTGAAGACCCTTAGTTGTCCACCTGAAACTTGAAGCTTTGTTTTTGCCTACATGTGACTGAACAGTTACGGCCCTCTCTAAGTCATAACTGCTGTATATAGAAATAGAGAAAGTAGATCCAACAGACGCGAAACCAGATTGCAGGTTTGTTTCTAATGCCAAGTGATTTTAAAAACTGAACAGCTTTCAGTTGCATTAACAGTACAGCACGGAAAGCACACACACTCACCAGCTAAGATTCATCATGGGTTGCATGACAAAAGTCAGTAACATTTATTTAAAATATTCACACAAAGGCTCAGGATCTGTTGGATTTTTATGAATGATTGTGGTGTCAAGGTGATGGGTTTGTGCCTGACCACTAGCTTAACAGCTAATAGCTTAATGATGCCTTTATCCAAACCAGCTTGGCTAAAAAATGGGGTTCCAAGTTTTGCATCCTTAAAAATGAAGTTAGACGTTATTTGCTTTTGTGTTGTATCTGTTTCAAGCTCCTCAGCTTTTATCCCAGCTGGTGTTAGTAGGGCTAACTCCTTCAGTGCTCCAACATGCCTCTTTGCCTCTTCAGGACTTTAAGCTGCGTTCACACTCCTTCCCCCCCATTTCCTGCCTCCCTGTAAGGTTATACTCTTACACACACACACAAAGTCAAGCTGGTACAAAATGTCATTTAGCTTCCCTTTATGTTTATGTTGTTAAAGTAGATTTTCATAAGTAGTTTATAAAGGGAAATTTGTATGAAAAGACAGTTTAAAGCAGGAAAATCATGTCAATGTCAAACTGGTGTGATGGTTTTTATTAGACATAGAGTGGCTGCTTTAAAGTCTTACTGTTTTGAAACAGAAGTACAGCAAAAAATAAAAATGCAATAGAGACTTCAAACAGCCGTCTGTGTGATTTGTGTGTTTACAGATTTTGGCCACTAGAGGGTACTGTGCAGTCTTGTTTCTGAGTAAAAAACAGAATTATACTAAGGACAATTCAAGTTATAAAATTCAATTTTATTGTCAGAACTCAGCACACAAAACACTCCAAAATAATTGCAAAACATATTGGTTTGTAGATTACAATGATTCTCATAACTGTAGATTTTAAACCACATCAAAGCGCAAACTTTAAAGGAATGTTTCCTCAAAATTAAAGATACAAGTGGACGTTTATTTTACTGAGGAACAAAGGAATAGGGCTCATTTCCGTCTTAGTGCTAGGTCACATCTTGATATAATCACTCGTTCTGTGATGAAAAAAAAAAAGTATTTCAGACCATAAGAGAGTTAAATCTTCCTTTCATTGCACATCTCACTCTGCTGGCGGCTGCTTTGGAGACAGGACTCAAAGAAGACTTTAGAGATGCTAAGCTGGCATTGGTACAAGGTAAGATGATATGTTACTTTAACGTAGTTATTGGAAACAAATATATGATTTCATGCTCTCTGCTTTTCCATCACAGACCTTAAGTATGAGTTCTATTTCCGGAAAAATGATTCACCGTTTGCTTGTTCAGTCATTTGGGAAAGAAATGTAAATGCAAAAAACAGCAAAATCCTCGACATCCTCCTCTTTTGAAGCTCATTTTTAACATCACTTGATGGGAGTTGGGAAGTTTTTAATGATTTATGAATTAAATGAAAATGTAATAGGTGTGCGCTGATGAGTTTGATGTGAGTATTAAGCCATGCACTGAAACAATCTCTTAGCAAGCACAGAGATACAGGGGGAATGGAGATTTTAAATATGGAGGACAACAATTAAACAGAATATATAGATATTTATATATGTATATTCCCTCATAGTTAATCCTTCTGTTTAATACATTTATTAAAACATATCATATCTACCGACTGCGGTGCCAAAATGGCAAAAGCTGTGAATGATATTTTAATAATAATAATTCCCCACATACACACCTAGAGAAAAAAAGGAATCACTCACCCTAAAGTACACAAATATTTGGATTTTAAAGTCAAGAGAAAAAGTTCTCACCAGCTCCCCATAAATCCCACTTTTCTTTTCCAGGAGAGATGAAAATAGACTCTTACAGCTAAAAATAGATTTGTTTTTTAACCGAACAGTAACATAACCCCCACCCTATGATTTATACGAAAAATTTTCTATCTGATCTACAAAATATAGCAATGCCCTTCTTTAAAAATAGTTTTTACTACAACAGGACAGATTTTTTTTTCTGCTTTCATTGAGATACATTCAGGATATCATGATATAGACAGAATAGTGCTTTTGATAAGAGTTCACACTTGAAACAGTATCCAACGGTGTCAGTCGAGTTGCTGCCGTTGTCAGCTCAGTACCTGGTCTGGTACTCGTGGTGCCATCTGTTGAAGTCGTTGTAGAAGAGCACGATGCTTCCGGATGCCATGCCAGTTATGATGCACCTGAAGGGTTCGGAGGGACCGTGGTGAGGATTTGTTTGTCTACTTAGCATTATTTTATTTTAACTATAATTTAATTTGAGGCATCTTTAATACAAAACCTGTGCAACAGGTGAAACTAATGTAAATGTTTTTCCATTCAGAGTTGGAAGGTAACAGAGTGCATTTTATATAACAAACTAAAGAGCATTTATTTGAGCATTTAATACCTGTAAAACAGAGGGATGAACTATTTTTTTTTCTGTTTCCTTTTTTCTTCTCTCTATATATCAACATCTACAGTTTACCAAAAGATTAACATTTCACTTGGTTACTGGTTATTATAACCTGCTTTACCTCAAAGAAATACTACATTAAAATACTGTTTACATCTTAATGTCTCAGTAGCGTTCCCAGTCTTTTTTACTGATAATTATCAAGGACTTTTCAGGGCCCCTTTAAGAACATTTTCTGTGTTGATCTAACTGCTATGTGAGACAGATGTTGAGCTATACACTAATATACCTCTCTTTGATGTGCTCTTTTAATATTGTTATTATAGTAATTTGTGTTAAAATGTCAAAAAGGTGGGAGAACGACTTTCACAATTTCTGCCATTTTGAACTCAACCAACGACTTAAATGAGAAATGTTTTAAATTTACATTCAACATAAAAACAAGTCCTCTAATTTCTAAAAACAAGCCAGTGAATTAAAAAAAAATATTTTTGTATGTTTGCTAAACAATTTAATATTAAAATGTTTACTAATTTTCTAATGATGGAATAATCAAATACTTGACTATTTGTTTCAGTTGTAAAAAATAAATTAAAAAGTACATTTTGCTGCAGTGCTTTTACTATGAAGAACTGCTGCAATTAATTTATTTCACTGCATGAATTCAAGTGAAAATTTTACTGTATTTATTTTGCTACTTTTACTTTATATTTCTTTTATCAATACTAGACATTTAATGGAATTTTTGATTTAATTTTTTA
>JAPZDV010000020.1:3851385-3877217 GCA_029814665.1 Acanthurus lineatus
TACACCAATATACCCCTCTTTGATGTGCTCTTTTAATATTGTTATTATATTAATTTGTGTTAAAATGTCAAAAAGGTGGGAGAAAGACTTTTACAATTTCTGCAATTTTTAATTCAACCAACAACTTAAATGAGAAATGTTTTAAATTTTCATTCAACATAAAAACAAGTCCTCTAATTTCTAAAAACAAGCCAGTGAAAAATATTTTTGTATGTTTGCTAAACAATTTAATATTAAAATGTTTGCTAATTTTCTAATGATGGAATAATCAATTACTTTACTAATTGTTTCAGTTTTAAAAAATAAATTAAAAAAATACTTTTTAATGCAGTGATTTTACTATGAAGAACTGCTGCAATTAATTTATTTCACTGCATTAATTCAAGTGAAAATTTTACTGTATTTATTTTGTGACTTTTACTTTATATTTCTTTCATCGATACTAGACATTTAATGGAATTTTTCATTTAATTTTTTTATTATAGAATTTATAGGAATGTTAGGGACCAATAAACAAGCGGGCGACTAGCCTTTTGTACAGACAGTATCCGGGTCAATGTGTATGAGCTGGTAAGCAAGTATTACAAAACTGCAGGAAGGTGTTTCATTAAATAGTTTGTCTGACATTGTAAACTAATGTATTAATATTTATTGGTAAAATGTGCTGCTCTGCACATGTTGCAGTAAAGATACTTAAAATACAAATTGAAAGGATCAAATTTTTCACACTCTCTGACCTCTATAGGCGACTGATGGTTGGGCTATACATTTTGTGTGTGTGTGTGTGTGTGTATTTGATACCTTTGGTCATGTGACATGGCCATAGAACGGATTCCTGCGTCACAGCCTGGGTAGGTGAACAGCTGTTTGAGGTTGTGGACCTGCCAGACGGAAATTACACCTCCATCACCGCCTGTCAGCAGATACTGGCCATCTCGACTGAGAAGCATGGCCTGGCAGGGAGAAAAAGAAAATGAATTCATTATAAAGTTCTTTAATGAGCTTGAGAATCAGCTGATCACTCTTTGGTTTTGGGATGTGCACGTCATTACAGCATTTACATTAACAGGTCAGAAACCAGATAGATTTCCAAAGTTTGAGCTTACTGTACAATGCTAGAGGCCTTGTGGCAAAGCTATTCAACCTGGAACAACATGCATAAATAGCCTCCGAATAGGACTGGTGATCTGGGACCAGTTTATCTCCTGTGTCAAGTAAAGCTCATACTGAGAGGTCATGTGATCCGACAGAAGATCCCAGGTCAGTCCTGCTATCCTGAGGGGCTTTCTGTACACAGACGCAGACTTGCTACAAAGATGGCTCCCCACAGCGAGGCTCGGAGATTTACTCATCTCATCTGCTTTTCCTGCAAACTGTAACAGCTGAATGGGTCCCACGGGAATCAGACATACACAAATCAGGTCGTGTGTTGGAGTCCATTATGGGCGCAGTGCATAGTGGAAGATAAAACTGAAACAGTCAGGAGCATCAATCAGCGAGTAACTGCAGCTGATAAAATGACGAGGCAGAATGCGAGTTCTAAAAGCAGGCAATGACACTAATTTAGAGCTTTTCTCGTTTGTGGTTTTATGACGCAGAGGTCGGCCGTCTTTCAGCTGCAGCCGCTCTGCAGTTATCCATCAAGACACACTTCAATCATCAGCAGCATGTGTGTTGAATCAGGCTCATATCGAATGGAAAAATGAAACTCAAACTTCAATTCTGGAGTTGGAACAAGTCATTTTCAGGACGTTGACTTGGTGAGGAAAACATAAATTACCCTTCAAGAGCAGTGTGTAGTGGACGGATGGTGAAAGAGCGCAGGCTAAATTAAGAAAATGTTTTGTATAGAAGACTCGTGGAATTTCCTACCACACTGAATTAAATGAGCTCTGTTTCTCATTCTCATCGCTCACGCACTCAAGATGGGCACAAAGCTTGCACGAGAGGTTGCACACACAGACAGATAGATACAAAATGGGCACCAAATGATGCGCTGGTGTGCTGCACGCTGGCTAGGGGCCTCGAGAATCAATCCAGCCTGATTGCCACGTTAGATCATCAGCCAGGAAGGCTGGGAATGAAGCATGACGGAGTGGGGCTGGTTTGATTTGTGTGGTGTGTGTCTGTTTTGAGTGAACAGTTGTTGTCTTCTGTATCAACAGTCAGAGTTAAACTGACAGCAACGATAAAAACGGTTCTTAGTTCAGTCAGTCACGATGCACTTGAGCTGGAGTTTAGTGCAAATGAGAATGAGGGAAAAAAATCATGACTCAGTATACCTGTCAAAAAAACTAAAAAAAAAACTGATTGGATTTTAAACCAGTGGGAGGAAGCAGAAGAGGCGAAAACACAACAAAGACAATGATCAGATTTAAAGCTGTCACAGTGAACATGTTAGCTTAGATGCAGACATAACGTTAGCATGAATTTGGATTTATTTGACTTATCTTCAAAAGAAACTGACAATTACTGAATAAGTTGACAACTAACTGATGAATCTACTAGTAAATGTAGGGTCAGTATTAGTTCCCTCCCCTGTTATTCCCCCACCCCATAAAAAATGCAAGTCATGCTCCCCTTAGCTCAGCTTTTCTCACAACCAGCTCCTACAGGAAAAGCTCCATAGCTGTGCCTTAATGTGTTAGCTAGCTGTTAGCTTTGCTGCTGGGCAAGCAGTGTGCAGAGGAGTTATTAAAGTTTTATTTTGCTGACAACAACTGCCTGATGCAGCTAGAAACAAGGATGATGACAGCTGTAAAGAAAAGCACTAAAGCTGTCGTCCACAAGAACAAAACAACGAAGTAAAAGACACTAAACTGCTCCACAGAGCTACAGGCTGCAGATTTGGATGATATTTCTTAGTAGGATGGTGATTATTCACTAGTGCATCTTAAAATTTGACAAATGGATTCAATGAACAGTCATAGCTTCGCTTCTGAGAAGAAGTCCGCACCGAGGAATAATATAGTTTAAAATAAAAATAAGAAAGAATATAAGAACTGTTTTTCATCTACTGCTCTGTATTAATGTAACTGTGTATCTAAGAATGGAGGCCGTGACCTTACTGAAGCCCAGCAGGAGGCCGGAGAGCTGGCAGACATGTCAGCCAGGCCAGGTAGGAGGCTGCAGACAGACATTATAAATCAGCTCTTTGCCACTGGGCGGTCAAACAAGATGGCCGATGGCTCTGTGGGAGCTGAGATGGCTACCCGGGCTCAGATGACTAAAAAATGACTCCAGCAGAAACACATGCACTTTTAATGCCCATATTTCCTACTTCTTTCAGGGAACAGTGGGTGGATTTTGAGGCTGGGGAAGGTAAAAAGTTTAATTTATGGTGCTGTTAATCCCCCTGTTACACGGACCAAAGCAGTGAAAAAACTGCTGGAATGGTTACACTGCCTGAGTTATACTAGTACTTAAAAGACTGTAATCCATTCAGTATGGCTTCTGTCACTCGATTCTGCTATTAGACTAGGATGCCGACTGTTAGCCTGTCATCTAACCTCTGACTCCAGACCCTTATAAATTCACAGTGCAAACATTCCCTCGCTTTCTCCGTCTTCTTCTCTCTTTCTAAGTGGATACTCCAGGCCAGGACAAACACTTATTTATCCTGGAGTCATACCGTGCAGAGGCTCCGAGAGCTCCAAAGATTGATTCTGGTATGTACATGAGTGCACTAAATACAGTTGGAGTCTCAGACCAGGGGGGTGGAGCCGGGTGGAGGGGTGGGAGGTGAGCGTGAGGAGGGGTGAGGGCAGTTTGTGAGACTCTCACAGCCTCTCTCCAAGATGTTAGGATTTTCCTAATGCCATCTGACGTGGCTGGAATTTACAACAGCGGAGGAGAGCTGACAAGGCTGGCAGTGGCCCACACTGTTCCCAGGTTACAGCCTCTCACCGCTTTAGAAGGAACTCTGGGAAAAAGAATGAAACTCTACAAGCATCTAAAAAGCATCATTAGTTTCTCTTAAAGACACAATAAAGTATGCTGCAACCTACACGCTGAACAAATGCACCTTTCCCAGTGATGCTAATACGATCAATCAACATTTGTCCGCGTGTGCTCATTAATCATGTCTTCTACAAGTTATATCTGAGGCTTTGTGAAGGAGCAGGCTGGTTGTCGGGTTACGAGGCTGGGCCAAGAGGTTTCTTAATAGGAAACAGGCGTGTGGCTGTCTGTCAGAGCTAGCTTACATTTCCCAGGCCAAACCGGAAACAAAGGGTCGGGAAAGTAAAGGCAGTAGCCGCTATCTTGTGACGTTCTAACCACGAGGGAGGAAATGTGGGAAATGGGGAATGTGTCGTCTTGCGCTGGAGGGTAGTTAATGGTACTGGTGTCCAGAGCTGACCACTCCTCTGGAATGTTCTCTACCATCGCAATTTGACCTGACAACTGGGCTGTGGATCAAAAGGACCATTTCCTTTAGTGTATGCGTGTGAAAGGGAATAAAAAGAGATGTGAAGCCACAGTTTCCTCCCCCTGAGGCATGTCGACTTTTTCTACCTTACTTAAATCTCAAACCGTTAGAAAGCCTTTAATCAGTGAGAGGTCTTTGTGCACTGATGTGGTGCAGACACACACGTGCAAGTGCACTATGCTCCCTCACCTTGATGCTGTCCTCCACCTCCATGTGTCCCAGCAGTTTGCCATTGACACTGAAGAGACAGAACTGTCCTTTGTCGTAGTAGATCATGCAGTTTCCCTCAGTGGACGACTGGATGAGACGGGGTCGCAGGCAGCCCTCTGGACCCTCCAGGGTCCGCAGCAGGTCCCCATTCATGGAATGGATCAGACAAGGACCCTCTGCTCAAACAAAGACACATTATGAGTTGACTCTTATCGGGTGAGTCTTTTACTTACAATCAGAATCATGTATAGATGATATTTTGGATAAACTGACACAGACAGACAGACAGACAGACAGAAAGACAGTCTCACCTTTGCAGCCGCTGATGACAAGTCCCAACTCAGCACACACACTTGCACATGTCACTTCACAGTCATGGCCTGTTAAAATGGCCCGTGGTGTGGTAAACTCTGCTAGGAAAACACACAAACAAAATGATCATTAGTGGGAGTGAAATGCAAAAATTTCTTAATAGTCACATATGTTACAGCACCCATCAGTGCTGACACATAGAATAACTTTGGCATTACATGGTGAAGGCAATTCAATCCTGCAATAAAACTTAAATTAAATAAAGAATGTAGTTGGTTGTTCATTATTCCAACTCAGAGGAAGTTTGTTTTATATTTTTTGTGGCTTCATATGTAAATATGCATATGCAGGTTTTTCTAAAGTCTCTCTCACTCTCCCTTTCAAGCACTTGTCACCCTCAGCCTGTCCTCATCTTTAAAACCTTCAACCCCTGACTGCCTTCACTGGATCCAGATGTTTCTGCACTACAGAGAAAAAAAAAGAAAGAGAGAGAAAAAGAAAAAGAAAAAGAGAGAATTATGGTCGGACTCATGAAGTTTGTTTGATTTTGTTTTGGTTCAAGCTGTCAGGGCGACAAAACAAAATCAGCCTTACTTCTCTGTCCGCCTGCCCCGTCTGCAGGCACACGCACACTTACAGGGGGTTTGGACATCATTAGATATCATTTACTTTTTACTAAAAGTAGACAGATTGATTACAGACAGATGATGAATCCAAACTTAAGGTCATTGAGTAAAAATGTCGAGCTGAATGGCAGCAAAACAAATAAATGTGCAAACTTAGATTATGCAACTCTGCACAGCCTTGTGTTTATCATGCACGTCTAGTGAGCATCAGTGGGGCAGCATCCTGAATTAGAGTAGGGAGTTCATCAGTGTCGGGGAGGGGGTCTTGTCTTTTTACGACACCATCTGCTTTACTGTCACAGGTCAAGTTCAGCCCAGAAAGAGGCACACAGGACAACAACACTCAGCACATGAATCATGTTTAAATGCTGGATGATTCTGTTATTCCAAAAACATCACACCGGCTCCAGAGCAATGTAATACAAGAAAAATAGTGTCCAATAAAATTCATTTCTTACAATAAATGTCTGTGATATATAATACTACTTGGGATACACTGCAGTAGTTTTAAGTACTTCTGAAAAAAAGAAGTGGTTTTCCTGCTGACATGGCCAAACTATTTGGAGTTTTCTAAAGCAGCTTCTCTCTTTAATTCCGTAATATGACACTGAACTCAACACAGGGTCACTAATATAAGACCTTTTCCCCAAAGAATCAAAGCCACTGTTAACCTTAAAAAAAAAGCAAACTAGAGACAAGTCACAAATGAAGATGGTGTCAGCAATGTTTCAAATCAATAAAACAATCTAATCCATCCATACTGTGATAAAAAAATATTACAGATTACAAGGGAAGACTCAAATGTACAAAGAGCAACTTTTAACTGATTACGAATTACGAATTAAATACTGATGCCCAAATCTGACCTACAGAAGCAAATGAAACCTTCAGTGAGAAGATGGTTATTTCTACAACTGTATGTCACTGGTTCAATCCCAAGTATTAAACCTTTTTATTATGGCAGAGTGCAGAGGATGATCTGAAGAGTCTCAGTGTGAGGACAGAAGCTGCTCTGTGTTCCTGAGGTGCAGCAGTGGATCAAACTGTACTGCCAGACTGCAGAGCACCCGGGTTTTAACAAGACAGTTCAGGTTTCTCTTGCTACTGAGCTATTTATGCTGTTAGTTTGTTAGTATGAAGACAAAACATTACTAGGTAAACAACAAACAAAAAAATTCCTGAGGAACAAGATCTGTTTGCTGTATGACTAAATACAACCTAGGTTAATGAACATATTACTTTGTTTACTGTTTACTTTGTTTCTTCATCATCATATTACAGTTATTAATCTTTCATGGACACAAATATACATTCCCTGATCTTTAACACCAGTTAAAAAATGAAAAATTGCATAAAAAATATGGTGTGTCTTTTTTCTACTCTTTCTAAAGCAACATGCTAATGTGCGAACTACATCAAGAGCTTTACGAAAAGAGAGTGTGATGCCCAAACTGCTGTCCTCCCCAGGGGTAACCAGACACAAAAAAAGGGAAATTCCTTCTGGATGTCCTACAGCAATAAGTCAAATTTGATGGAAAAATTCTTCTAAATGCAGGAATTGTGTAAATATAACATATAATAACAAAACAAGTCAAGAACAACAATAAACAAATGTGTACTAATAAAGGAACTCCTTTCTTGTTCTGCTTACTTTGCAACCATGTAGGCCTACCGGTGGATCAGCAGCCTAAACGTCTACATTTCATTAGTTAACTTGTTAACATCCTCACTGTCACTAAAAGCAAACACATGACTTACAGGCCTGTGGATTAAAGCATGATGTTGGATTTTGCTGAGAGAAGATCAGTAAAGCTGATATATAGTTGTATCAGTTAACCTTTTAAACCTTTACCTGCCATTTGGTTTGAATTAGTGCCACATCTGATTACAATCTTATACCTGTATGAGACTAAAGCTCAGGCACTAAGGAAAATATCAACTATCTAGACAAGTGTGGACAAGGTGAGTGAGTGTGTGTGTGTCTGTGTCTTTTTGTGTGTGTTTGTGTTTGAGAGTATGTCTTCAAAGTTTGCAAAAAAGATTAATTTTTAAATTTTCTTACTCTTTTATTATCAGCACTCAAGAGTGTGCAAAGCAATCAGGTATTAATTTAGATAAAAAGTACAAGGGCGTTACAATGTTAAAATGTTTGTAATATTTTAGGGTCAAATTTTATAAGTTTTTTTTTTTAGTTATTAAATGTTCTGCCTGTGCTGCTCAAAAGTTGCTACAAGCAAAAAAAAGACACTAAATGAATAAATAGCATTTTAAATTTGATTAGCAGATTTGATAATGAAGCCTTTCATTGGGCATGTCTGTGCATGTATGTTTATGATAAATTTAGGTTATAGAAAAAGTTAACATTTTGATGTGTATATGTTTAAATCCTGAGCACCTGAAAGCTATTAACACCAGTTACAAGATGACTAATTTACAGTTATACTCAAACATCAGTGTTGACTTTATAGTTAAATTTAATTTGGATCTTCGGCGTGTTCATCTTAATTTAACAAAACAGAAATGCGTTATTACTTTAAATACCTAGACCTCTCACTGAGTTGGTTTGCCCTCTGTGACCAGCAGATGGCAGTGGTGTCTATTGAATCTCTCTGCTGCTGTGACCGAAGCAACATGCCTGCAGCAGGAACCAAGTGTGGATAGGTCACTGTGTACATGTGCATGTCAGCCATTCAGAGGCATTTGTGTCAAGCTTATGAAGTGTCTGAGATGTTCACAGGGCATTATGCATGAAAAGGAATATGGGTGCATGTGTATGTATGTGTGCGTGCGTGTACATGTGTGTGGGTGTGTGTGTGTGTATACATGTGTGCTTATTGGAGTAAAGACGTTAGCTTGAAAGTGTTTTGCTCTTGGAAGAGGAATAGAGGAAAGTCTGCTGCCTGTGTGCATTTTGTGCGTACATATGACTGTGTGTTTGTGTGTATATGTGTGTGTATCTGAGTGTGTGTGCGGCAGAGCTTCATGTCTGGGGGAGCCTCCTGCGGTCTGTGGCAATGGAGCATCACATTGTGGTGGTGAGGGGTTAGGAAGACGACTGCTTTGTCTGCTCCTCTAACGGCAGCACTGGCTGCACTGAGCTGCCTGATGTTAGACTGACACACACATGCTTACAGGAGCATGTACGGCACATGCGTTCATATCCGCACACACAGGTCCCCTTAAGGCATATAAGAATTCCATAAATCAATCAAAATCAACCAAATTAAAAAAACATAAAGTCAATTTTTTGTCTATTTTTTAAAGAAAAATGATGCTGCAAAAAATAGTGAAACTGTTGTTTTGAAGAAAACTACAGTACAGATGTTATTATTCGTGTCAGCCAATCTGAACCCTTGTGCAACCTTGGCATCCCATAAGGAAACAGCCATAAACAGCAACTTGTAGGCTTTGAGGAGGATTAAAATAAGGCTCCAAGGAAATAACAGTGTTGCTGCATCATTAGCTAATAGAATAAAATGTATTTTCATCCCCTTAAAGTCTTTATTCTTTCTCCATAAAAAGTTTTTAAAATACCAGCAAATAAATTTGCGGGAATAAGAAAACATTTTCTTGAATCCAACATCCCACATCAGTGTCTATGAGGTAAGTGACAAACAATCATCTATGCTCTGTCCCCCAAATCAAAAACCAATGTGGCTTATTAACCAAATTACAATTTGTCATAAATTTCAGCCCATTTGTGATGGATCACTTAACAACATGTACGGCTATCTAAGCTGACCAAATTAGCACCGAGCAGGCTAAGGACTGCGCAATGTGTGTGTGACGCTTTGATCATGGCTAATGCCATATGTTATGGTAACGTAAGAGAGGCCCATGACATTTTTCACTTTTATCGACTAGCGTGACCCCGTGGCCCTCGGATGGTGGTGAACTTTCATGTGCTGGCCGACGACCCCCAACATCACATTTAACGTCTTTAAGTGGCCCTCACTTTCACTCACATTAAAGACAGATTCACACACACACACACATGCACACACAGATACGCACACAAAATATCTGGTCTCACGGAAACTCACACACAGTCTCAAACGCATTAGTGAAAGCTGTTCCTGGTGCGACGCTGCTGCGAGATCCAATCTGTATGCAGGAGGCCCGGCCTGGTCAGACGAAACTAGTTGTTACTTTACAGAGGGAGGCCGTAAATCACACAGTCACAGCTGTCTGGGAGGGTGAGCACTCAAGAGAATACCCGGTTATGTTTGTGTGTGTGTGTCTGTGCTCTTATATCGGGCTGCTTTGCCTGTGTACTTACTGCCTGGGCTCTCTCCAATGTTGTTGTGCTTTCCATTCCAGTACCACAGCAGCAGGGTGGCATCTCTGGAACCTGACAGGACGTAGCAGTCTCCTCCGATGTACGACTCAGAGCGAGCCAGACACGTCACCACGTCACGGTGCCCGAAGACTATCTGAGTCAGCTTGCCTGCAAAAGCACATGAACATACACACTCGTACTTGAGAAACACTTTTTTATTGGCCTGTACAATACAGTTGTGATACAAACATTTTTTACTGTGCTTTAATAACATAAAATAAGTATGATGAATATATAGCTGGATGTTGCTCTTTGGAAGTCCCCGCTGTGTGTTTGTTGATCAACTGTCTGCTTGACTAGTAATTCTAAATATCCACACCAGATTAGACATCTGCTAATTCCCAGACAAGAATAAATATTTGTTCCAACTGTGTGCATGCCTGTGTGTGTGTGTGGGTGTGTGCATGTGTGTGTGAGTGTTCCATGTATATATAGAGAGAAGCTAATTGCTGTCAGATTTCCAGACCACAGCTTCACCGTCTAGCTGTCTAATACTCATTACGCTGCCAACAGTGTGACCTCTGCAGTCAAACAGTGGATACACTGCAACACATGACATTTCTGCACAGGTGTCAAAATCCCTGTCCATCGCAAAATTAAGTCATATCTCTCTGAAAAAGATGGAGGCTGCCATGAAAGTGTGTGTGAGTTACACACTAAACTTCCAAAGAAGAACTGAGACATCAAAGATGTAAAATGTTTGACATCTTTATATACACTGCAAATAACTAATGATGGCTGCAGCAATAATAGCTACCATGCAACTCATACTGAACACACACATCTGCTTGCAGATACACACACACACACTTGCATGTACACAGACAAATTAAATTGGATGTGTGCACACAGGCGTATGAGGCTATGTGTTTTGTTCACGTGTACCAATCAAGTCTTGTAATTGATAAAATCCCTCACTTCTTTAACCTAGGGGCTTTGGGGACCTCGGTGGCAGCTGTTGAGCCTGTGCGATTAAACTGTGTTCACGTTCCAGTCGCACACCCACATGGCAGCCACACAATAGAGCTATCTCAGTCCTCCCATCCCTCCTTCCCTCCCTCCACGATTAAAGACATGGAGGCCCTGGCCTGCAGAAATTGAATCGGAGTCTGTTGTATAGATGTGTGCAGGTTTCTGAATAGGGCTGGGGAGAGGAGCTGAGGTGCAGAGATGAAGCTTCAGACAGTTTCATTTAGGACCCCTGACCTGATGGTGTTTGTGAGACTGTGTGTAAAAATGCTGGCATTCTATCTGTGTATAAAAGTATTAATAGCAAGCCAGTGCTGCTCATGCATACAGACACTATAAACGTCTGGGCAGTATAATCAAATTAAGATATATTTAGAAGTTGACAACCTTTTTAAAGTTTATTTTACTATAATTATCTTATGACTGCTTGTATCCATTTTGTAATACCAGGGAGATGCTTTACTGTTTTGTTGGTTTATACATCATGATAAAGATTTGAATTTGGACTGTTGACAGCACACATGCCTGAACTGGATAAAAAGAGGAAATACAAGGGGCCCTATTGTAGTGAGTAATTGTATACATTTGTAATTCCACTGCTATAGCCACAATACAACGTAGCACGGTGGAGAAAAACTGAGCACATTTGCACCATCTGTGGCATAACAATTAGCTGACACCATATTGTTTATACAGAGTGTAGAATCTAAAGTCAAAAGGCTATTAAGGCCTGCTAGAGGCTGCAATTTTTAGTACATTTAACAAAACAAAAGCAGTGGACAAAATAAAAAATATACTAAAAAATGTTTTTCCTGCTCACTTAAAAGTGAGGGGAAAAATGAAAAGTTTGTCCTGAGGATGGTGCTAGAGGAAAGGCCATGGGGCTTATTAACACTAAGAGGTTTCTCTCTTTAATAGCATGAATGTGTTCATTAAATTTAATGGCAATCTGCTTCACTGATTATGAGAGATTTCATGTTTAGATTTGGGATTTTGACTTGATCTTAAGAAGAGGAAAGTTTTTATTGGAGTGTTTAAGTGAGAAAAGTTCATTATCTCATTAATGTAAATGTGCTCTGTAAAATTACTAATTATGTCAACTAGATTCTGATATTTGTTCCATAATTCAATTTTATCAAAGGAGGCTGTGACATTATGTGCAAACCAAGAGACAAAACAGCAAGTTACAGATTTTTATAAAATGCAAAAAAATAGTATTGTTCAAAAAATATTTGCAGTGCATTTGACATGCTGATATGTGTGTCAAAAGTAAAGTCTCTATTTAAATCACAAGTGTTTTACGATTGCATTCAGGTTTTTGTCTGCAGAGAGGGAGACATAAAAAACATCAAAGTGAATTTTTGAGGCCAACTGTCAGTGGCAGAGAAAATGTGCATGTTATAACTCCACATATGGTTTACACAAATTATACAGTTATGTGTAGTATACAGAATGGTCACGATATTTTGACAAAGTTAAATATGATGAAACACACTTACAGTAGTGTAAATATAGCTACAAGTCCATGTCTGTGTGGGACAAAAGTTTGTGGACTGTAATGTGGCTTATTTTAAATGTTGTGTTACAAAAGTTGAGACACAACAGTTTTGTGATCCTGTTCACTTGAGGGCTGACAGGGAGTAAGTTTGCTAGATTACCTGAGTCAGTGGAATAAACCCGGAAGCTCTTGTCCCAAAAGCCGCATACGAGGATGAAGCGGTTGTCTGCCGTGATGACAAAACACTGCGAGCTGATCTGAATGCTCTGATCCAGCAGGTCTGAGATCTGCCGACGATGACTGCCCACGTTACTGGCTGGAGAGGAGAGAAAAGGAGTAGAAACAAAACAAGAAAATATGAGTTACAGGTGGAAATTGCGAAGAAGTACATAGAAATATTGAATCTATGATACAAAACGCAGTTTAACTATTTTTCAAAGAGCTCACACGCCAACACACCTCCCCTACAGTCTCAGCACACAGTGCAAAGAAGATTTGTGAGAGAATACATAAAACATCCTGAAGGTTAAGTTAACAGGACTTCACATTTTTTGTGAGAGTCTAAGTGTAGTCTGAATAATGGTAGAGGGTGCACAGTCGTCACAAAATATGCACACCACTCAGGTCAGGACACATCACATATTCATCTTGGCCATATAAGTTAGCCAATAGTTGGTCAAAAAGCAAATTCTTGACACTCACTTTCATAAGCGATATGGATTTTTTTTCTCTAGAGAGATCATGAAGTATTTCTTATTTCATAGGGTCACACGGGCGAACAGGTGTAGGAGAAGATTGTCTATCATGGAAACTGAGAAAGTCCAGTACACATACTACAACTCATATTTCAACCCATTTTTAACATTTCCCAAAGACACAGTTGGCTCAACACTCAACCTCAATTTACTGTGTTTAGCTCAGACTCGTCCTGGAATGCAAACAGTGTAAATATATTACTGACAAGTACAAAACTCCCCTCTACCTCCCCCGAAACACACACACGAACACACACACAAATTCACAGCTACGCACACAAAATATATTATTTAGTACATGTTTTATGCTTTAGTGTGGCAAATTGTAAAATGGTGGGGAAATAGAAAAAAAATTTAAAGATTTAAAGGATAAAATTAGCCTGAAAAATGTGCTTTCAGTGACAAATACCACACACCCACTATAGAGCTCTCATAAAACCGATGGACTGAATGTATAAATACTGATGCGCAGACGTTTTTTTTTTTTATCCTGCCTGAACAGAGGGGAAAGCTGTATGTGCAGATAAAGATACATAAGTGAGAATAGACCCTGGTTATTTTCTGTGGTAAAGTGAAAAAATAAAAAATGTGTGAGATGATCTGATGAGACGACGAGTGACCACAAGATTCTCTGAGAAAAAAACAGCCCCTCTTCTGCAGACGTGCGTGAGATTGTGAGAGGCTGCAGCGAAGCGACGGAGGCGAAGGCGGGAGCAGATAGAAGTGGCTCTCCTCTCCCTGTTCCACCAGTGCATCCCATACATCACTGCAGCTCGGCACTCTTCTCCTGCTCATCAACAAGTCGTGAAGGATGAGAGGCGCCCATATTGTCCTGACAGCCGTCCGCAGTGCATTCTCAATCACACATTATTACCACATTCATATTCATTTCCATTGACACACGTCCTTTCCCTCCGCTCAAATTAAACCAAAGAGGATGCAGAAAAGGAGGGAGGGAGGGGACGATGGAGAGGGAGAAAGAGGGGGAGTTGATGATGAAATGCCGGCCTAGGCCACAGCTCATTGCATTCCAATTTGCATGCAAATGGTTTAGTGTGAGAGCAGGGCCTATATCATGCGGAGTGAACTGGGGCAGAGGCTGAGAAACAACTCTAATCTACTGTCCAGGGACACGACGCTGCAGACTGCCATGAGCCACCAGGACGCCAGCGGGATTTGTACACAAATCCATACAAAAAAATCATTTCATGCACGTATGAACTCACACTATGTACAGAATATGCATGTGTGTGGACTGTTTTACGGTCATAAATGACAGCGTACCTATCAGGGGGTCAATTTCCACAGGAAGTTGGTACTGCTGGTCCTGCACCGTTGAGCTCTGATGACCTGACAGAGAAGAAGACAGATTGGATTAATATTGTAATCATGTGGCCTTGTGAAGTAGATGCAGGCTTTCTGTTCATTATAAGAGACTGAAAACTATAACCATAAAGTCACAGTGTCGCCTGCTGGTCCAAGAGTTCTCCTGCAAATTAGTCATCAATTATGTCATAAAGCTACCAAGGCCAGAGAGGAAATGATTCTTTATACTGTCTCTGTGCTTAGAGATGCATTTCTCAACTATGTCACAACAGCTATTAGCTGTAGTTGTAATACTTTCATAAATTAATTGAAAACACAATGCAAGACCTCCCTGACACCTAGTTTTAAAGCAAGACGTAACACAGTATTTCTTTGAGTTAAGGTTTGAGTTAGGTTATTGAGTTCATTATAATATAACACAGACTAGCTAATAATTTCCTTTCCTTTTGGTCTATGTGACTCCTCTGGGCAAGACTGCAATTAACCATTTATTCATTATGGATTATTCTGACAATTATTTTTTAATGAACTTTTAAGTCTATAAAATGTCTGAAAATATTAAAAGATCGCTCTCACAACTTCTCAGGCTTTAAGGTGGAATCTTTGCATTGCCCATTTTTTTTGTATCAACAGTCGAAAAATAAAAAATGCCATTCAGCATCATATAATAAAAGCGTTATCTGTTCACTGCATCTACTCTAAAATTATAAAATTTGTCTTGAAAGCATGTTTTCTGCTGAAAAGATTTTTCAATGTGCCCATTATTCTAGTTTCATCATCACTGGGCTCCATACAGACTCCAGTAAACCAACGCAGCTAATGAACTACTTCTGAACAGCACACATCTTGTTTTTTAATACCAGCTCACTAAACCAATTAGGTTAATCAGTCTGCTCTGTGGTGCGCATGGATGAGGGTGTATTCCACCGAAAATCGATCAGTCTTCATCCCTTATAAATTCACAGATATCAAATTTAATGTTTCTTCCAGGAGCAGGATGGATGTTGAGTAAATAAGATTTTGTGAAGTGAGAGGCTGATGTATGGAGGTGGACGTGAGACCTAATGCTGGCTGCTGCATGTGTCACATTTGATACTGCTATCCGGTGGACACAGTCAACCGTCTCCCAAATCAACGTCCATCCTACAGAGAGGAGACGGGTCAATTCTTTACTCAGATAAATTAGTCACTAAGTGTGGAGGAGATAGATGAACCGAGGAAACGTGAAAAAGATTCTTAGCAAAAACTGACTTTCCCTGCCTGAATTACCATTGAGATTAATTTCATGCAGAGGCACAGTGGTGTGAAATCACCCAGCAAAGTCTTTAAGATAAAAGCACTTTTAAGATAGCAAAAAGACAGTTATGGGAATTCACAAATAAAATAATAAGTGCATAGACTCAGGTTGCCCACCTGTCAAGCCGTGCCACTTGTTGACAGCAAAGAGGCGGTTGGCCGTGACGGTGATGATGGCAGGCGACGTCAGACCCGGTTGGGTGTTGGCTGCTACGTGGGTCACAGGAGAGTTGGATGGGAACTTCAACACCATGATAACGTCCTGCTGCATCTGCTCCGTAAACATCAGAGGGGTCTGCAGGAGAAGATACTGTTCAGGCCCCCCGGATGAACAATGAAATGCAGGGAAGGGAGGAAAAAGAGCCAAGATATGGAGCGGCACATGAAGAGCGAAAACAAAAAGACAAGAAGAGAAGCCGCAGTCGGTGTTGGTGAGGACAAGACGGAGGGAGAGGGAAGAAAAAGGAGGGCAGAGAGAAAGTTAGGAAGCTGAAGCAGGATAGCAGCAATTCAGCAGTACAGGCAAGAAAAAGAGCTTGGCATAAGTTTGTCAGAAAAGGCAGAAATCGCTTTTAGAAAAGTGATAATTGATTTGTACATTGAAAAACCATATCAGACACAAACAAAGGTGATCAACACTTGGCCTCTGTTGACTTTTAGAGACTTTTAGTGACTTCAGCTTCTTTTGGGACAACTATGACCTGAATGACTGAGAATCCTCACAGACATCATATCAGATACAAACTATGTGTAGAGATGTTTATGACCAGAGCGTTTTGTTGTCTTATAACATGGCGAGAGGGTATCTTTAACTCAAATTAGAACGTAGAATGTATTACTCAGTGCAGTAAGCAGAGTATACATTACACCTAGCCTACACCAGATTATAATATTATAGTCATAAACCACATCAAAAAATCAGCTTTGAGAGTGGCTGAGCGGTGGCTTTACCTATGAGTTTTTTATATGTTCACACTATCATAAAATACATGTAAATATAAGTTGCATTACATTAAATGTGTTGCGTTTACATTTACAGTAAGAGAGCAGCTACAATGCAGTCATAACAGAAAGTGATCTCATTGACATATCACTTTCTTCAGTTAGACAGGAGCTTGTATGGAGTGTTTGCACTAAGCGACTCTAACACAGAGCCATTTTCCTCTTTGCGTGTAAAGAAGAAGAACATCAGTGTTAACATCAGGAACAGACCTGAGTAAATCCGGTGTGTCTGACAGCTAACTAGACGCACTGACAGTATCATTACCACCGGCATGGGCAGATGCCGGCAATCTGACAACACACTTGCATGAAGGAGGATGGAGGGAAAGGAGAAAGCAAGAACACGTAAAAAGCAAAGAGAACAGGGCGTTCTGAAGAAATATAGAGGGTAAGGGAGGGTTGTAAATGTGTTTGAATAATGGTGTCTAAGTATTATGTTTGAAAACTATATGAGGTGGAGTAAAAATAAAAACATTTCATTGGAATTTGCCCATATGCGAGATGAATTCAAAGCCCTAGTCTGAGTTTGTGTCTGAGTGTGCATGTGTGCGCTGGGTGGTGGCCTACAGCCAGCTGTCAGCGCCACAGGGACACCACACTAATAGGGACTCATGGGGCCTTGGTCCATCACAAGCAGGCACACTGACTGCACTCCTTGGCCCTTAAAAAGCCGCCACTTCAGGACTGCTGTTCATTGCTCTCCTTCCCTGATCTCCTGTGCTTCCAGCTCAGGTAGAAAATCTGGCTCAGGTCCAGGTTTCCAGCACAAAGCTGTGCCTTTCCCCGGCATACCTCTCACTAAACACACATGCACAAAAATGCTTGTGATCTTTCCCTTTCACGCACACCTCCCTAATGATGAGAGAGGAGATGCTTTCCAACCAAAGACTTTATTTTCCCACAGTTGCAGATGGATAAGGAGAAGACAGCAGGCAAACAGAGGGTGAAAAAAGTGAGTCAAATTAAAAAGGAGAGATATATGGAGCAAAGCAGAGTGCCAGGAGTCAAACGCAGCATTTAACAAGCAGAAGAATGGCTGACACTGTAGCTCAGCTGGCTACTGACTCAAATTATATCATTGTTCTTGCAGACTGAGAGATTACAGCTGCAGTTGTGTGTGAGTGGTTCTCAGACTGTTTGCATGTTTGTGCGTGCATCACTCACCACTTGCATGGCTGAGCTTCGAGGTGGGTGTGGCTCAATGAGCAACTGGCAGGGGGTCTGTCCAAAACTCCTAATTTGAGACTCCACAGCCTGAGGCAGGAAAAAAAGACAGAGGAAGGAATGACAAAGACAGAAAAATGAGATGTTATTCTCGCATTGTTGTGTCTCAGAATTTAAAAAGGCAAAAATAAGCTGCATAACAAAACAATGCCTACATCATACTGATATAAAATTCATGAATATAAAGATATTAAAAGCATAAACACCATGGTAACAGTAATAATAAACAGTAATATATGAATAAGTTAAACCAGTTTCTATTGTTTAATACTTAATGCAGTAAAATCACTTCATCAAAAACGAGCATACATTATATATCATACAACAATTTATTGCGCCTCATCAAAAAGAAAACAAAGAACACAAAAGCCAATCCAATTGTGTTGCACATGTCAAGCATATAAACATACTACTCTGTGTCTCACACACACACTTACTCTCTCTCTCTCTCACACACACACAAACGCACCCGCACACACACACAAGCACACCAATTTATCCTCCTCAACCACACACAGAACCAGAGGAGGGTCTGGACAGGCGGGCTTGTAGGCTGGTTTGGTGGTGTTAATGAAGAGGTATAGGACCATAAATGTCAGAGCAGACGCCAGCCGAGCGGCCTCTGGACATCATCACACAGCTCACTGTCAGGCCAACTAGCACGAGATGGAACACACCCACAGCAGTGTACAGATACACAAGCCTACACCCCCATATCTAAATACTTTACACTATCAAACCTTTGTATTTAGAAATACAGCTGACAATTATTGTAATGATACATTATCTCCCTTTTTAACTACAGTAGCTTTTAAGTCTGGAAAATTGTGAAAAATAACCATCGAAACTTAACAGACACAATGACATACAAAAAAACAAAAAAGGCCCTGGCAAATACATTATGTAAAAAAATTTTAAAAACACTGACACATACAATACACAGAAGACAAAAGAATAAAAATTCAGTGACAGTGGGAATTTGTATAAGTACACAAAACATAAACTGTATTCGAAAGAAAATCTATAAAACAGTATGAAAAATGTTGCCAGGGAGAGAAAAATGGCCAACACAAAATTATGACAGACCCGTCAGTTTGTTGGTGTGCACTGTGACTTGCTGTGTGGGAGTGACAGCTTGTGTGTGTGTGTGTGTTTGCAGGCTGAGACGTTCGAGCCTGACTTGGCGAAGCCTGTGAGAATGAGCTCATGGTTGAGGCCTGCATATGGTATTTCCATGAGAAAAAGGTTGGGAAGTTAGTCTGCTCATACCCATTGTCTGAAACTAACCAGAGTCTGGAGAGCCATGGAAAAGGAGCGATCTCAACTGTCTAATACAAGGTTTCATCAGCTTTTTGCTGCCAAGAATCATGCACCCTAAACATTCTGCACACAGTATTTTATGTGAATGTAAAACTAAGACAGCAAGGAGATTATATCCATCTGACTCTTTCACTTTACAGTCGATAGTCTCTTTTTTTCAGCTTTATCCACACTTTCTTCACTCTGCTCACACTTTTCTTTTGCTTTCACCTCCTTCAACTTTAATAATAAAATGGCCTTTTTGGTAACAGACTCAAATCATCCCCTTTGGAACATGGTATAAATTTAACACCGACTTTCATGATACATGATAAGCACTCTTTCTGAGTGGCTGGATAAAACAGAAAAAAATAAGTCAATGTCTTTTTAAATTTATGTTAAAAATTTATGAGTTAAAACGAAAAAAATAAACACAAGAGGAGCCCTAACTGTTAGTTATGGGGTTTGGAAATGATACAGATTGAAAACCTTTGAAAAGAGCTTATAAATTGCATTAACTGGACCTAAATACATGCATGTGTGCAAGTATGCCAAAGCTATGAGGACCTCCTGCCATGATTCGTAGTACATTAAGGCTGGTATGTTGGACGAATTAAAATGTTTTTAACTAAAGGCTCTCTGTTCATTCAATGATATAAAAGATCAAAACACCTTTGTATTTGACCTCATTACTAATCATAACCAACAGTCTTAACATTTTCCATCTCATCCACAGTGAGTATGTCAGTGAGAGGACACCAGTGCATCATTCAAGGTCAAAGTGCCTCCCCGCTCCTCTGCCTATGGAGCTGAGCATTTTGTTTAAAGCTAATGTGAGGAAGACACTCCTGAAAGCCACTCAACCTGTCTTCATTTAAGTTCAGTGCTGACATTTATGAGGCTGTGTGGAACGTTAGGAAGTGGCTGAGTCTAGGTCAGCATGTCCTATGCCTATATGCCAATGCAATGCTCAGGTGATTATATGAGGGGTGCTCCAAAAGGCCAATCTCTTTTGGGGGCACTGGCCCGTGTCTGATGAGGTTTTTCTATATTCTATACATTTAAATGGCTGAGATGCCCTCGGCTCAGATGTTCCAGCCTGCTCTTTGATTTACTCGGCCACTTGACATGATGGATCTCCATGTAAAACAAGCCACATTTATGCAAATCGAACCAACAACACTGTCTATGAATAGTATATGAAGAATAACTACAAAGACCTTGTATGGGTGATAAGCAGTATGACAAGATTCCCTTTGTCTTTAGCTTTAGGAATCGAAACTCTTAAACAATATTAAATAATGTGAAGGGAATACTGTCTAAAGAAAATAAACCAGTATGCCTTATGTCTAGTGAGTAGCTTCGCCTGTCAGTCAAGTCTGGTTCACTCGTGTGGGTATATTTCACCGTCTTCTGCCGAATTACGCAAACGCAATACAATTCAGACGGGACTCTGTGTTTTGTCGTTGGTGTGAGGGGCTGTGGGATTTTCCATAATCACATTTGAAAGAGGGGAAGCCCTGTGCACTGAGAGGCAACACAGATGTGTATGTATGGCATGCACAAGAGTGCGCACACCTACACAAGAATGCATCTGCACACACACTCACACACACACACACACACACACACACACACACACTGGTTCTCTTAGAGAGGTAAGTTTTGACTTGCGGCGGAGGCAGGACAGGAAGTAATCATGGTTTTGAAAAACATAGCAGCGGTCTACGCAGAGTTCCCTAATCTGTGCTGAGATATTCCAAACTCTCTCCCAGAACAGATATGCATACATAAACACACCACCGTATGCATTTATGCTGATGAGCACACATAAATATACAAAGGTATACACATGCCGATGGATGCATGTATACATATATGTGTATGTACAAACATAATAAGGCATGATCCATTCCAATTTTTTCCAGCCTGTGTGTGTGTGTGTGTGTGTGTGTGTGTGTGTGTGAGTAAGATTGGGTTGGGGTTGGTGAGTGTTAGCAGCTGCTTAACAGTATGGCATGAATACAGAACTCTCTTCCCCAGTCTACTGCCTTCTCTGACCCAAGTATAAAACACATTAATGTATGTGGGCACACAAACTCATATACACATGTCTGTGAGCCATCCCCCTGACAATGAGCAGCCCTGGCCTGCCATACTGCAGCTTAGCCTGGCCCAGACCACGCTGAAACAGTTGTCACTCAATAATGGCAGGCTCTGGGGACATTTTCAGACCCAAAGCCCCCAGTCTCAAAGTTCCTGTAGCCCTCAGCCACCCTCGGCCATGACGAGGCCCAGGCCTGAAACCCTGTTTCCACCTACTGCACAGACAGGGCACGCTTCCTTCCGCACAAACACAGTTAAAGGAGAGCCTTGGCTTGGCTCACAGGTATAACACTGCTTTGGTTTATTTAACTAATTAGAGCGCTCAGACTGAAGGTGTTTTCGAAAGGTGACAGTCAGCAGATTGGACTTACTGAATCAGCGGGGGAGTGAGAGGAAAAAGCAACAAAGTCTCTTTTTTTGAACTCTGGGGGATGGAACAAACTTTGCTGCTTTATTCAGACCTTCACATACAGATGATGGAATGATTAAATTGCAAGTACCTTAAACCATATCAGGATTAGTATGACACCTCCAGTGTAAAAGCCATATTATGCAACATTTTTGCCCTAAATTAACAGCTTAAAAATCGTTTTGATGGTAATTTGACATGTAATTGGGTGAATGGTGTCTTTGTGTCACTTCCTCTGCATCCAGATAGCCAGTCACCCCACTCAGTAACTCAAGTAAGTGGGAAAAAAATCCCAACTCCCTACACTCCATGTCACTCATTCAGAAACAACTTTCACTGATTTTGATGAAATTAGATAAATTTTGGTGTAGAAACTGCTCTCTGGTTTTGCCTCTGCTGCCCTTTGGCTGCTCTGCCATTACTCCTTGATTTACATAGTTTTCTGAGGTAAAGGATTACTGTTAATGACTACAGCTGCTATTTAACTCTGTTAGTCATGTAGCTAGCTGCTAAGCTAGTAGTTAATGTTGCTCGAAGCAGCTATGATTAGACTGCAATGGAACCAGCAAACTTAGCAGCTTCTGTGGCCACCATGACAGAAGCAATGAGAGAGGAGACAAAGGAGAGAAAAAAATTAGAGTGACAGAGCAACAAGCTGGGACAGAACGTTGGACTGGCTCTCAGCTGCTGGTGAGAGTTTCACAGAATAAAAGTCTGCAAGACAGATGCCTAAGTAGACTTCTTAAAATTGGAATAGTTAGACAGATTAGCTGGCTTAATAAGCACCTAAATTACATCTGATGGACAAACCATGTAATAGTATTTACAATGGCGTTGTTGCACTCAGAAACTACTAACCCTAACCCTAGAATGCACTAAAAAAATGATTTTCTTGCCATGAAGCATGTGTGATCTTTCAAAAACAAATATACAGAAATGTGTTAGGAAATCTGTCACAGCCAAGATCAAAATGACATACCACTTAATTTGCGAGGCAAAAAGGTTATTTAATAAGTACTGTGAAGCAATGCAGCAGGTATCCCATAGAATCTAGTCCAATCAGCAATCTGTTGCACTGGCCTCTTTTACTTAGTGTAACTTAGAAATGTATATAATAATTTATCGACGATAAAATGCTACATAGCATCATTAAATGAAATAGAGCTAATGTATACAGAAGCATACATATCCAAAATTCCTGCTGTCATAAGCAGGGAAGCACGAGGTGCCATTTTAATACTGCTCGTATCACCAGCAGCCGTATCTGATGGTGTCCTGAATGTGAGTGGATTTATCAACCTACTGTCATCGGAACAGCTTGACAGAAATAGAGGTGCACCAGTGATCCAATTTTGTTGTATTGTGTTGGGCAGAAGAATGGGTAATGGGCTGGGTGATGGTGGAAATGACCAGTGCACCCTGACAATGGATATGCATGTGTGTATGTGCTTTTGTGCGTGTGAGTGTGTGTGCTTTTGTGTGCTTGTGTGTATGTGTAGCTAAAGGCCAGAGCACATCTGGATGGGAATTAGGGTGAATGGGGTGATAAATCAATGATCTACCCCTGGTGCCCGTGATGCTCCAGTCACTAAGCATGAAGGGCAGCGGAACAGTGGAGGCAAAAGGCCGTTCAGTCCCTTGATGCACTCTAAACTCATCTCCATTTACACATCAATGCAATGGGGACCTTTGCTGAAAGGGAAAATATGATTTTCTTTTTTTCTTAACTGCTTTGTCCATCATTGCTGATGGTAATAATAACACTGTACTCCACTGTAATGTTAATTTCTAAGACTTGGCAACCAAACAAGATCTGATCGTCTGAATGCTCACGTTTCTTTCTCTCTTGTGTGATTTTGTCCTCGCAATGTCATCGAGTTACTAGACCTCATCAATTACTCTGATACTAAAACCATTTTCACAGGCAACTGTAATGATGCCAAAAACTCGAAAATTGAGAAGTAAGTTGTAAAAAAAATTGAAAACCTTGTGAATAAAAATAGGATATGTGCCATTTTTGCCGGCACAACGTAGACATGAAAAAGGTTAATGGGAGCAAGTTCAACTGGCATGCTGCTTGCTAGCTGCCTTTTATGGCAGATTGGTGAAGTTGTCAGGCTGCTGTTTTGCTGTGGGCAAGCTAGCTGTGTTTTTTCTTTTTCGGCACTGTGTTTTGTGTGCGTGCTTTCGGGCAGGCCAATGAAGCTTGTGTGTGCGGTGGTTCAAAGTGAGGGGGATGAATAATGAATGAGAGCCAAGAAGGAGGCTTTAAGGCGTTAAAGTGGAACACTTGGTGAAGTGCTTTCAGAGGTATCAGACAAGGGAAATGCTTTGCTCAGCAATACCTGCCAGTAGATTGTTAGCTTACCTCTCCCATGCCATTCAACAAGCAATTTAACATGGCTAATGGCATCAAAAATATCCCTGAAATACAGATGCAGTGAATGGACAGATGCTTTTATAATACAGCCAGATAAGGATCCATTTGAGAAAGTAAACGCTCAAGTGTACTTACTGTAATATGTTTTTTTTCCCTTAGCTAAGCATTATCTGCCAAGGAAGTTAAATCAGCTGTGCAGCACATACAGTAAATGTGTATTAAACGTGCCTGTATATGCAGTGTATCATGTACCAGCCTCACCTCTCTGAGCAAGGGGTCGTTGATGGAGCTCAGGTTGACCGCACCTTCGTAGGTCAGATAATAGAAAACATTGAGGGCTCTGGTGGCTTCAGGTCCCTGCTGCTTGTAGCCAAAGATCAGATCGATCCACTGGTGAAGCTGGCAGGACACAAACTCGCTCTCTAGAGCCTGTAAATAGAGAGAGGATCATGAGTATTGTAAATGTCAACAGATGCAGACCATTTACACACCATACCTTAACAAAATGCTACTCCCTGAACATGTTCCTCATCCCATTACTGAACAGCAGTTATCATTAATGCCCCTCAAAGATGAATTCCTGAGAGAAAGCAAAAAATCCTGCTAATTGTTCCAGTGACAGAATCTGCCGATGATTTCTATAATGAGCAGAAAGCACAGCAAATCCGTATCTGATCATGTGGGAACGTCAAAACATTAGAACTCTTGTAGTTCATTAGGGAGCCATTGCAGCCTCTGTCTTTGTTCTCGTCGCTGCTGGTTGTAGGAGGAAAAGAGCACAGTGTTGCTCTTCTGCAGACGTCTCTGCATCGCCATACCGCAGAGATACAAGCCGTTTTCTCTCCTCATTAGCCGGCAAAGGAGGGAAAAAACATTTATGGTTTCCTCATAAAAACAGGCAATTGTGTTAATTTGTGTAAAGCTGTCGTCTCACAAAAGCCCTCTAAACACGACCAAATTAGAATGAGGCAGCCCTTGATTGTCATTGCTGCCTTGTGTCACATTAATTTGTGACAAAACATTAGCCTGCGCTACACTTAAATGGCAATTTATATCATTTAAATTTTTACTGCAGAGACCAACGCATCCCTCACTTAAATGTGACTTTCTGACAGCTCATTCTGCATCTAATTCTTCCCCCCTCTCTTAATTACAACTTTCAATCAGGGAGGAAAGCACAGACACAGAGATGAGAATGTGTACGATTGAGGTATGGTGATGTTTTTACCACAACTTGAGCAGAGACTGATTTTTTGATTCAATGATCTAAACTGATTAGTAGCTTAACAATATAAAAACTGTGTGATTGATGGGATGATAGGAACAGTTACACTCTTTCCCGCAAAAAAGAAGTCTTTGAAACAAAGACAAAAAAGGGTTTTCAGGTTGGAAACATGCAAATATACCAAATATAGCTGAGTATCACACGTCAACATATCTTTCTTATAAACAGAAAAGTGTCTCTTTACACATCTAAGAAAAATTAAATTTTATATAAACATTGCCGGATCAGACATTTTAAGTTATGCAAAATTCTTGCAGGCTAGTTTTTTTTTTTTAGAAAATATTTAACATTTGAGTTAGTTTGGACTAAAACATGTAAATAACTCTCAAAGAAAGGCATTATAGTAGGTATTTTTCTTTTTACTTTT
>JAPZDV010000020.1:3877317-3925128 GCA_029814665.1 Acanthurus lineatus
TTTTCTTTTTACTTTTTTTTTTTTTTTACCAGTGCCTGTATTAAATTATTTCTTTAATTTTTTTATTTCAATGAATGAAAAATACCTTAACCCTGAGCCTAAAAGCCTTATCTATCCTTACCCTCTGTAAGGCACAGTTGTAGCTGTTGTTAACAAAACTGAGTAAGAATAGATAATAGAGAAGCAAATTAGGACAAAAATGTGAATAAAAGTAATAGATATAATACAGAAAATTATAGAATCATAATGTCACTTTGCAAAAAGAGGGTATTAAAAAAACATCTAAAAGGAAACATACACAGATTTTCAATGAACAAAATATTTTTGTACAGGTGCTATATGCAAAATCCAATATGAACAGCTTTTCAGAATTGTTACCTGTTGCAAGCTAAAAGAAAAAACCATTCACTCCATAATACAGACATTGTAAATTATGTCAACTCATTTAGAAACTGTTGGTATTTCTGCTTTTGGCTACTTTCTAGTAATGGCTTTCCTTTCTACTGCTCTTAAAGGTATTGAATAATTTCAAGCAAAGCCCAAGTCTGCAATTAACAAGGCAGTCTGTTTCATAGCTTTTTTTTGTCATAGCTGCAGAACTAATTGGTGTATACTGTAAAATTATGGTTATTACACACATTGGTATTTTGGACAATTCCTACTTAGATGCAATTACTGTTCTGAGAGCTGTAGCCTTGCAAAATTAGCAGATGGAGAGAAATTTGTCTTTTCTTCTCGCTTCTGTGTGACATTTCTGTTAAGGGATGAACTATAGGGTGATGTTAAAATAAAACTAAGCTAACATTTAAGTATTAAGATAAAACAGAACCCCCCTAGAGTCCAAGGCAGTCTAGACTCTATGTCTATCTGTCCCTCTGGCATTAACATATTTTCAGAGTGTCAAGTGTGTTTAAAGGCTTGTGTCATCAGGCAATCCTTTTTATCAATGTTACATTATAGGCCAGGGAAACCCTCCTTATTCAAACTCATATTAATAACAGGCAAAGTGGGGTTGAATTGTGCACATGTGTTGGGGGTGGGGGGATGAGTGATAGAGAGAGATCAGTTCATTATGCGTGAGGATTGACCTTTGACGGGCCCTGCTCCCCTGTTTCGAAAACTAAAGCTAGGCCTGATGGGCATTTAATGTGCAGTGCAATCTACTGTCAATCAGTGCAGGGAAACAAAGAGCAGCCATGTTATTGTAGCTCCCTCTCCAGAGGCCCGCCTTTATGGAAATCACTTTGCATGTACCATTTGGAGAGGGAGAGAGACAGGAAAAGTGAGAGTGTGTGAACATGTGCGTGCTGTGTGTTACTGTATTTGTTTGGTCTGTCACCGTCTGTCTGACAAAGGCTCAGCAGTACACTGTGACTGGAGTGAAGAAGTAGGAACTGAACCTCAGTGGAAAAGATCTCGGAGATTCAAAGAATATCTGTGTGTGTGCCTGCAGGGCTACAGTAAACTAGCTTGATCGTAGTTCTTAACAGCATTTCAATAAGAGCACAGTGTTACTATACAACTTAGACAACAAGCAAGCTGGGATGTAAGTATAAAACAAAGAAAAAAGAAGTAAAGAAAGACTGCGTTGCACAGGGTGACTTGCTCCATCAACATGGGCACTGCAGTTTATTTTGCATGGCTGTCCTCAAAATTTTTTCTTTTTTAGCTTTTTTTTTTAAATTAAATCTATTAATTTGACTCTACCCTGTCTGTCCTGTTTGTGTAACACAGAACAGGAAAATATTTTATAGTGCTTAAAAGTGGATAGGCATTGTTAGTTTAAGTCTTTTAATGTTAAAAAAATACAGGATAACACCAGTATTAACCTTTTTATTAACTCTAAATACCTAAATACCATACCATACTATGCTGGCAAACAGACAACATCACATAATGTAATTCTTAGTACATACTTGTAACTGTGTCAACAAAACCAATAATGACGACAAATTTTCAGCTTACATTAAAACTTAGCGTGACGAATTCATAGAAATCAGGTGTTTACCCATAAGCCATTAATAAAGTGCAATGTGAGCAGGTGTGGAAACGTCTCCTTCTGTCGTGCCACACTGTGGAAACAGTGAGGCAGAAGGTTGGGGCAGATAGCAGATTCCTGAGGTGGGAGATCTGGTGCCACTTCAGAAGAACCAGGCAGGATTATTGATGAGCCAATTAGCAGCCAGTGTGTGTGTCATCCCCGTCCACAGGGGACTTTCTGATAATTAATGAATAATTTAGCATGCCTTTATGTAAATGCTGATAGGGGGTAGAAGTGACTGGAATCCCACCTTTCTATTGTTAAGGATTTGAGAAAGTACACCTCTGAAGCATGGGGGGGGTCCCCTTTGTTGTGTGCTGTGACTTGTTTATGATGGCAACAATAATCTGGAATATTCTCTGTGCAGGGAAATGTAATCATTCACCTTAATCAGCTTTTTTCCTTCAAAGCACCAAAGTGTTCCTGAACCGAATGCTTATTTTGCTTGCCTGCCAGTTTGTAGGGCTGCAATGCGTATTCCAATGAAAATGTATAAAAATGAACAATTTTTGTCAGAGTCCAATCTCATGTAATGATCTCCTCTTTGAAACATCTGTAGCTGGAGTGAGAACTTATAGCCTAAAACCCCTCACAAACTCTCTAAGAAGACATTTGACGATGTGTCTTTCAATATGTTACTCCTTAGAGAGAGCTTTACTCCAGACTCAGGACTAAAAGCCATGCAGTCCTTATTTGAGAGATCAGCCGAACACACCAAGTGATTGCAATTAAGCAGCTGGTGGACATTAACCAGGATTACTGAGGAGTCCTGTGGACGTCTGATCTCGACTCAGTGGCAAGTCCACACAGCCTCATCTTGGAGTGCTTTTTCTGCTTGAAAGTGGATGTAATTTCTTTTTTATCTCTTTTTACCTCAGTTTGGACTTCTTTCAGTTTTGATATTTTCTCTGCTCAAAAGTAAAAGTGTCTTAGCCATGCTACAGGTCTGCAGGAGTTGCACTGGGCCTATCGGTGCAGTTTGTGTGCCTTGCTGTGGTTTGCGGTTTGCTTTATGGTCTGGATTGAGCTGGATTTCACTTCAGTTTTAACGAGGTGACACTGAATGCTCTCCTACTTTCCCTCATTGGCCCTAAAAAACCCTTTTAAGGACTTATGGAGAGCTGTCTGTGAGGATGTTAAAATGTCACTTAACAAATCAATGCACTCATTTGCATGCCAACGGTGATGCGAGTGTGCGTGCGTGTGTGCCCGCGCGTGTCTCACTGATGGTGTGGCTGGTGCCTAATTGAATGCACATGTTGCATGCAGAGTGTTGTCAGCGGCAGACTGTTTTCTTTTGTATCGATTACGGATGAATAAAGCAAACACTTGTCAGAGCTGTATATACTAAAATGACTGTTTAAGAACAAGCTGATCAAAACATCCTGAAAAACCACATTCAGTATGTGTGACAGTGAAACATCATACCTTTTCACATGAGAAAAAATACACTGCTGAAACCACAGAGCCAGTAGTTCAGTCAAGTTTTGTTTGGTCATATTGAATTCTTATTGTGCATTTTATTGAATCAAACTATTAAATCTGCGTGTTTCCAAGTACAACAAGCATCACTTTCCTTAGCAGCGCCCACTCTGTTCTTCTTACTGTAATACTAATTTATTATCGCTCTTGTTTCGATTCTCTTTTCTTCCCCCAAGTTCCACAGCCCTATTTCATTTTCCCTACTACCTATTCTTTCGCTCGTAGCACTACTCCCCTTTTTCCTCCTGCTCTTTCTTCCAGTCATCTGATCCTCTGGATCAACTCCTCTGGAGCTGCCTTGCCCCGAGGTTGACAAGCACTCTGATTAAAGGGCTTATTAGCTCGCTGTAAATGAGAAGCCGATTGTCATTGCGAAGCAGGCAGAGGAAGCCTGTTGCCAGCCAGGGGAGAATGGGCCCCCCAACATGGAGAGGGGAAGAGAAAAAAAAAAGGCATGGGTGACGTAAGGAATAAGAGCCTTGGAGCAGCCGCACAGCTAACAAACCATTTCCTTTATTCTCATATTCACACACCGAGAGGAGCCCAGATGGGTTGTATGAGTTACTTCAGTTCTCCCCTCTTTCCTGCTCAACTAATTAGACAGGTCACAACTGTGAGAGTTCTGGCTATGGGTCAACAAAGGCGCTCGCTGGCAAGTGGAACCTGAAACTCTAACCCTCTCTACCCCTCACTCCTCCAATCGCTCTTGTTATCCCTCACCCACTTGAAAAGCAAGAATATCATGTTATGGGCAGAAAAGAGGCAGAATGAGCAGTGATTGGGAAAGTATCTCCCCAAAACAAACATGTCATGGTGGATTTAGTCTTAGTCACACAAACTGTGTAGTGTAGCCTGCAGAAGTGCACTAAGTGGTCCAATTTACAGCAAGAACAATGGAGTAAACAATACTGATTAGAAGTAAATGGATGAAGTGAATGATGCTGAAACTCAGAATAAAGCAATGATGCTGCTCTGGTTTTCATTTAAGTAAAAGCTTTAAAAAAAGACAAACAAATATGAAACATCACAATGAATAATAATAAATTGTAAGAGTGGAAATAAAGCATGGTTAAATATTCTAATACTTTTTGCTTCAAAATATTCCTTAAATTATTTTAAGTAAATATACTGAATAAATAACAGAAAACGACCAGAACAAGAAAACGGCTTATCCTCTGCTGTCTATAACAATGTGAACAGCAGCTACTAAGCAACTGCAGAGGATCTAACCATCTGTCCGCCTCCATACAGAAAGGCTAACAAGCTAGCAAATACATCACCAGTGTTGTAAGACACATCCACAATAGAATCAAGTGAGCAGAAGCTAAGTCAACAGTCAGAGCTGATTAAACATGGGACCAGTGAGGGAGGCTAAGTGTGCTGAATGAGAGAATATTTGGATAGCTGTTGAGAGGTGCATTGTTGTCTCAGATGATTATAAAGCTGGCTGCAGGACTGGACGGTCTCTCAGCGTGTCTGAAGGTGCGGAGGCCTCTCAGCGCTGAGTGGAGATGATTAGGATGAATGACTCAAGTGATCAGCTTGAAAGTAGTTAGCCTTCACAGAGAGGTTGTTGCTGTGTAGCTTATTAGTGACGGTTTGTATGTGTGTGCATGCGTGGGACAAAAGGGAAGAGAAGTTTTTATAACTCTTAACAGGTAAATGCATAATATTGATTGTTGCACATTCTCAAATGTGAGAATGTGCCGTTTTCTTGGTCATACATTAAAATATTTTTGCTGGACTTGGACTGGTCATCAAAAATAAGACTTGTTAAATCAATTTGTAATTTTGGAAATGATCATGTCATTTTTTATATTTTTTATTATGATAATTTATATATCACAAATTACTGATCAATCAATCCAAAATAAAAATGAATCTTATTAATCAATAATAAAAAAATAGGATATTTATATAGAGAAAGAGAACAAAAATATCCACTCTAACTCTGTCATAATGATTTCTACCACTTTCCAAAGCACTTATCTTGTAATTGCACATTTTTTTATTTTATTGAGGGCAACACAGTGTGTGTGTTTTAAATTAAAATGTTGTTGCTATTACTGCTTGACTAAACACACTCCCTTTAGACAGTGCAGAGGGCAAAAACAACTGTTCCTTTAAATAGAGTAAATATGACAGCACAGATGTCCTGGAGTATGAGAGGCAAAGAGAGATTAAGTGCTGGAGCGAAGGAGTCTGAAAACAGACTAATGCTGCAAAAAAGCATCTCTGTAGACTTTGGCAGAAGTAAAATGAGAGTGTGGAGGAGCGCAGGAAAAGGGAGAAGGACAACATTAGTGAGTGAGTATGTCAGCAGCAGTAGATCATCCCATTTCTCAGGCTCTCATCGGCCTCCACCATTACGTCATTGAAGAGGAGGACGAAGAAAAGGAGGTGGGGGAGAAGGACAGGGAACAGGGGGAGGCAGAGGAGAAGGGGGGACAGCTCGTAAAACACTGAGCACACAGTAAACATGTCTGCCCTTATGCATGACAATACCCCTACAGTGAGCGCTGCCTGACATTAGCCAGATAACCCCCCTCTGCCCCACATGCTAGTTCCCATCCAACAACAAGGGTTTCAGTGGAGACACCGGGGGAATAGATTAGCGCTAGGCTAACATGCTAAACTGTGTTCTGTTACACGAGGCCATACTGGGCTAGACGATGTTAAGATTTTCA
Organism: Acanthurus lineatus; assembly: GCA_029814665.1. Lineage (NCBI taxonomy): Eukaryota > Metazoa > Chordata > Actinopteri > Acanthuriformes > Acanthuridae > Acanthurus > Acanthurus lineatus. The sequence goes on from JAPZDV010000020.1 coordinate 3,883,528, forward strand.
CTCACTCAGTCATTCACAAGTGCATAAGTATATCCCAGTGGTTACTGACTGGTCCTAGCAGTGGTTTACCTCAGCTCACACATGAATTCCCGTGAGGTTCCTGTGAGGATAAGATGTGGAGGCTGGTGGGAACGCCATTATGTGCGTCCCATCGGCTGTCTGATCAGAGAGTGCGGTGCGGATGAGAGGTGAATGTAAACAGCCATGATCTTTGACTTTGTATGGCTGGTGGTCTGATCTGGGAACCTATAATGTCTTGTGGGAAAGAAAGTGGAACATACTTTCGCTTTCTGCGCCCAGAACATCCTCAGATTTTATTGCACAGCCGCTGGAAAATTCTGCATAAATGCTGAACTTAAGGCTTTAAATTTTTTTGAAGACTGACAACATTACTATTATGTAAATTAATTTCAAATGGAAAAAATAGCGCCCAAAACACTCCCTTCACCTTGCTTGATCATAAACTGGCAGGATAATGGACTTGTCAGCCGTGATGACGTAGTTTTTAAGTGTGAAGGGCTGTCAGCATATAAAATTGACAAACTTCAGAAAAGGACGTTCAAAGACGTTGGTATTGCGAGTATATGGATTTGGGGGTGATTGTAAGGGTGATTTGACTCATATTGATATGACATTTGTCTGTTAGCACTTCGCAGCTCTGTGGATGTTTACCTCTGCAGACCAGATTATTGTGGGATGACCACATTAACAGCTGTAAGGTTAAGTGTGAGGCTCTGGGAAGCACATAGCTGACATAGTGTAAGTTAAAATTAGCAGACTGAACCCAGAGAAGACATGCATTTTGAAAAAGTAATATTAATCTAATTTTGACCCCTAAGAAGCAGAGGAGACCAAGCACAAAAAGAAATTCAGATCTTCTGACATACTAAAGGCTAGTGATGAAAAAAGAATTGAGTCCTCAACGGATCAACATTGGCCACTAGATGCATTTCCTTTTTTTTGTTATCTGTCAAATAATTCAAATATACACTGACCATTTATCCCAATTCTGTTTTTAAGATGTTCCACCTGAAGTAACTTGTTTTTCAGATTGCATTTTAAGTACAGTGGCTTGTTTTACTGTGTTTGCAAAAAATATCTGCCAACTATTCCATGATTTTACATTTCAGGGTGAGTGTGGTTTGACCACTACATGAATTCAAAAATATAACTTGTGCAGAGAGTGCACCAATAGTTGTTTAGACTAAAATAAAGCTGTGTGTTTATTCTCAGTAGAATTGGTAGTGATAGTCAGTGGGTTTACATTTCAGGGAGTATTTCAGTCTCTGTATGTATTATACAGAATGGCAAGGCTGAATGACGACGCTATATTCCCACATTAAACAGGCTGAGTAAAAGTAATGCAGCTTATACAATGAGTCATTTGATGTAATGCAGACTCAATGTCAACATCAAAAATATAATTTAATAGAGCATTACATTAATTTTTTTCAGAGCTGCATCTGAGAACAAGGACCTAAGAAACTGCATGTGTCATGCACTAGCCCTGGAAGAGCTCCATCTTGTAATGGTGTTTGAATTGTCATGAAGGATTCTGACTGATTGAAAATTGTTGTTTGACTGCATTTTAAAGGGAAACATTTGTTTTTGCAATAGATGAGTGGTTAATATGTAGCCAAAACTGAAATGTACAGATTAAGAGGTCCCGGTGACAGGTGCATGTTGCAGTTTTATAAAATCATACATGGCTTACTGTTACTTCATCCAATGGTTTTTACACATAGCAAGTACTCTCCATGAGTATCACTAGCAATACTCTAAATACAAAATACAAAGACTAGCATAATGGCAAAAAGAATTAAAGAATCACAAACTTTGTTATCTAACATCTTGGATGTGTTGGGAACTTACAGTAAAGGCTTTTCCGCATGTGGTTGTGACCTGTGATCAGCCCTCTCACTATCAACTTCTGACCCATCACTCAGTTGGCTTTGCCCATTCAACAAGAGCAAAGCCTCTCACTCGCACTGTGAGGGCAGTTTAGCTGATGTCTCTGTCACTGCTTGAATGAGCAGATTCTTTCTAAGGGGAAAAAGGCCAAAAGTAATGTGCTGCCCATCTCTCCCTTGTGTGTGGTTTGCAGGTCTGTCAGCAGTACTGCGAAAGCACAGATGACTGAAAGGAACCAAACATGTGAACTATGGAGCAGCAAATGGGCCCTTTAGAGTTCATACAGGTTAGAGGGCGAGTGCATTCTACCTCATATAACACAGAAATGTTTGTTGTGGGTTATGATTGGACAAATCCATGTAGGGATAAAGGGATGCCTGTTGCCTCCAAAAAAAAAAAAAATCAGAAAATTGAGAGAAACATGACACTTGGCAACTATAACTGGTCATCAAATGATCCAGAACAATTTCTGTTTGACAAATATTTTTTTGGTCTGTGTTGTGTCAAATAAACTTAAAATGTTAGATATGTTAAACATTTGCATTCTTGTTTATATTAGAATCTTGAAAATCAACACAGGGCTGTGGAGATTAAACAATGTAATTTTGGGGATTCTTCCTGATGTTTTAATGTGTAAATCATAACCTCTGAAACTGGAATTCAGTCCACTGCTGGACAGACACATTCACAGTAGGAGACGGCAACTAAAACAGATGGTGGTTTAGGCTGCTCCATGTCAGCAGCTCCAGCGAAGCCCGGACACATGACAGTGCAGGTAAACACTGATGTGCACACAAACACACGCCCAAACTCACGGAGGCATACACACACGATCACCTGCTATCGCACTAATGGTTAGCAGACCTGCGAAGTGAGATGTGGTCATATATAGTGGAATGTCAGAGAGGCTGACAGTGCCCAGAGACATGTAGTTATCTGGTGGAGGAGGGATCAAGTTCTTAACCTCTCCTTTGACCTAATGGTAAAAACAACAAGCAGCCCCTGATCTCTGTGGCATGCCGTCTCAAGATCCTGGTGTCTGTGTGTGCACGAGTGTGTGTGTGATGGGCCTGGAAAAAAGGGAGTGTGCCTTTTACTGTAGGCACTTCAGTACAAGAGAAGGTGCGTGCTTAACTTTGAGCACTGAGGTGCTTTGTCTCCAGTAAGTCTGTATAAAATCCAACCATTCCTCAACACATCAGGTCCAAGTTTTTTAACCGCAGCCTGTGAGGTTAAACAACAATGCGTGCAGGCACACACTTGAAGTTTTATTTGTTGCCATACAACACACTTTTTACTAAACATTAGTGATGAACTATGACACTTCCAACATCAGAATCATATAAACCAGGCTGCAGTTTGATGTATGTTTATAGCCTCTGCTGGGTTTTTTTTATTACTGACCATGCAACTCTCACGCACAACAACAAAAACAAGCTGCCGTTTTGCACAGCGGCACAATCCTTTACTGTGAGAGCTTTTAATGGCCTCTCCAGATTGGGCCCTAATTAGCTGTTAATCATCTAGGGCTCATAACCAGAGTGGAGACAGCAGGCCTGTGTGTATCTGTAAGGCGTGTGTGCATTTGCGTGTGTTTGCGTGTTCTCTCCTGCTGTCTATCCTTGTGTTTCGAGGCCATTAGCAGCAGACGAGCTAAAGAGAGCCAAACAGCCCATTAACTCTTTCACTCTTCCTCTCTCGTCTCTGCCATGCTCATCTCTCTCCCTGCAGTACCACAGTTGCCAGCTGACACCCTCTAATGCCAGCTATCTGTCACAACCAGAGACCTGTCCACCCACACAGCCGAGAACTCTACCTCGTCGAGTCCTCAGCCTATTCTCTCCCTTATTCTACCCGGCCGTCCTTTCTGCACATCGTCTCTCTGATTCTGTATATGTTACGGTTTTGTATGACTGGGTCTCTTAAAATACTAAAATTGCATAAGAACTTCAGTAATCCTGTACTGACGATGTGGACTTAACTTCTGTAAGACATAATCCAAATGCTTTCACTTGCATGGGCAATTAAGATTACATAAAACCCTCTTAATGTCTGACCATAGTTAATACATAAAACCAAAATCTGGTAGGAATAAATTAATCTGAGCAAAACAGCTTTACTCCTGAATGCCACTATTTGAGCTTTTTGCTTTGGAAATGTTAAATGCAAATTTAAAATATGCGTCTTTGTAATGAAGCAGATATTTACAGTTCCCTTATTTAATCTCAGAAAGCTCCTGTTTTAATGAGCTTGTTACGTTTCTGTGCACCTACACCTGCCTGCTGGGCTTGGCTGCATGCTGGATCAATACCTCAATTTGCACACAGCACAGAAAGAAACCGCAGACTGAAATTTTATCAGCCTGAAAGCGGTAAGTGGGTAGGTAGCTGTGCATGAGTGTAGACCATTTGAATAAGTCCAAATTGCCTCTGCTGTACTAAATTGGGCACAAAGGAAAGGACCAGAGGAAATTGAGGGAGCAGAGGTAGATGAGACTGGTGCACTTAAACAGGCAATGAAAAGCCCCTTGTGCTTATAAGGAGCACAAAGCACATTAACACACAGATGCTAACATGTTGGTTTCTTCGCCGTTACTATGTTGATTGATTTTTAGTGTATACAATTATATTGACCAAATAATGAATATTTTAAAGGTGAATATGTTCCATCTCAGTTTATAGAACAATATTTACTCACAAGAGCAACATTAAAGATGACATTTTATGCCTACTGCAAAATGATAAACAAAAATGGTGAAAAACATTTATATGTGCTAAAATAAAAACAAGACTGGGCTGGGGCAGTCTATTGTTGTCATTATTGATAATTTTGTTGATTAACTTTGTAAAAAATTGATTAGTTTAATCCATTATAGCTTAAAATGATAATTACAAGCTCTGAGATTCTATGCAATATTTTTAGATGTTAGTTTATTTTGACCAATAGTCTAAAACCACAGTTATTCAGCTTTAAAATACAATATAAAATATAAGAATTGAAGTTTTTAAACTACTTTAAATATTGCCCAACTAACTGTTTCACTGCATGAAAGCAGACACGTCTTATAATTTTCCTTGCTGACTAGTATTAATAAATTCATCTGGCATGTTTCTTTTTTAGGATAAATTAGCACAATTCCCTCGCTGAGGAAAATACTGCACAGCAGCACTCGCAGCCACCACGACAAGCTTCCCCCGTTACATCCACCTTGGCCTACACCATGCTGACAGCCGGAGAGACAGAAGTGTGTGATTAATGATAGGGGCCTGGTCATATCAGCAGGCTGGTTAACAGACCCCACCACAAGACTACACAGGTCACAGAGCACACCCAGCCTCATCAGCACCCATTACTACTGTGGGCACACATCACACAGGACACTAAATCTGATTTCACCTCTAACAAATTACTTAAAGAAAATGTGGCCTATGAAAGAATTTTAAAATCTAGCTGATTTTGTACATATCATTTGGTTTGGTATATTCGTTTTTTGTCTTTAATTTTACCCTTTTTATCCAGTAAGCAATTTTTCATTTACAAGAAAAGCTTGTCCTTTTAGTATCAGCAAAATTCTTTATGAGGTCAACAAGTTTTTTTAAGTTTAGAGGACAAAAAGTACCAATGAAAAGCTAGTCTAGTACAAAACAGCAGAAACAATAAATCTATCTGGTGCTCTTTGACCCTCTAAAGCAGAACAAGGTAATCTCATCTAAAAAGTTACCTTAGTTTTTTTTCTGTCTTAGATAAACGTGTATGTGAGTGTGTGCGTCTGTGTGTGTGTGTGTGTATGCATAGGAAGAGGAGAGAAAATATGACAGCAAATCTGACAACATCCGACATGCATATACACAGAATATCTCAACTTTGGGGCTGAGTGGGCAGGAAGGGGGAGATCAGAAACAGGATACAGCATCATTTTTTTTTTTTTTGGACACAAACGCATATACAAGCACACACACATATAAGCAGCAGATGTGTGTGTGTGTGTGTGTGTGTGTGTGTGTGTGTATGGACAGAGCTGGAGCAGAAAGAGATACATTGAGGTGGATAGAGATGAAAGGTAAGGTGATGTTGGATCACTTTTGCCAACACAGCAACTGGAGAGCTGGGGCACGACGGAGGAGCACGAGGCTCAGGTAACAGGAAGAACTGTGAGACGATCAGGAAATAACACTGTCTCTTTGAATTAGCACATCCAGCTGCAAACTCTGGCAAGACTTCAGTTGGTCTGAGTTGTGTGAGATATGAGGCAAATAGAGAAATGTGTGTGTGTATGTTTACAATGAGTGTCAGCCACTTGTAGACACCACCTTTATTTTTAAAACGGTACTTTAACACCTTATATTGACACTAATAGAGTGTAAGGTAGGCACTCCTGCGGTCACTAGAATTTCCTGAAATGCTAAAGGATACTTCAGATAAGTTTTGGTAGCCAGGTGATTCTCCTGGTTGTTACACTTTTCCAAGTTCAAGCTAACACTGAACATTAATACATATTGGTGCACGTCTCTTCATGGATCTTACCAGGCGGTTGATGCGCACAAACTCCTCCGGGCTCTTGGCCCAAGGGGGCAGCTCCACGTCAGAGACTACAGTGCCGTCCTCCATCACTCCCAGGTTGTAATTGCTGGCGTTGACAAACATCTCTGGAAGGTAGTAGAACTCTGGGATCAGCTCCTGCATGGAGGCAAGGTATACATTTGAATTTTCACACAAGCTACAATTAACCTTTTTTAAACAGTGTTACCATTTATAGCAGTTTGGATTTCATCTAAATAGCTGACACACAGTTTCAGGTAATTTGGGTAATTTGATGATGCTGAATGAAAGAAGGTGCTTCTGAAACTACAAAAGGCTCAGAGTAATCTCAAAGAAACCCCAGTATAGGGGTCAGATTTAGAGAGCTGTGAATGGCAGATCTGAACATATCTACCAGAATTAATAAGTGCTAAAGAAGAACAAAACAAAAGAGTGTAAGTAAAAAGAAAGGGGCTCTTTCCATATAAATCTAGTTAGATATGATTTGTGTCCATTACAACAGTTAGACTGTGGTATTTTTTTAATTTTACAATTATTCATTGAAATGATTGTTATGACTGCTTGTCTGCTGCCCACGTTTGCGCTTTGGCCACTTAAGAGGATGTGAAAAACCTCTGAGCATTGATTCTGCCATGGTTTTTCACTGTGCAGATGTATCCATTTGCTTTGTTTGTATCCAAGCAGCAGAAAAAGGGTGCTCTACTTCCCCTCCTGTTCCACAACAAGAGAAAAAGACACAGTCAGCCAAATTCTTCCCAAACTATGATGATTTTATTTGGCTGTCCCAAACAACACAAAGTATTTTCAAATTGGCGGATAGGGAGGAGAAATGTAGTTATGACAGGGGCTGTAACCTCATATGTTTAGCCATTCGTCATTCTTAACAAAGCAGAACTTGCCACAATGAGCGTAAACACTATGCTTGAGTTTGAGCTTAAAAAACATGTAGATAAATCCATACTGGCCTCAAGGCCTAAACTGTAATGTTAATGTTGTGTCTCACTGATTATGAAACGAAAGGAAGGACCAGGATGTCTCTCAATTCTTGGCCTCTTTTTGTAAATAGTAAAGAGAGCAGAGTGCAAAAAGAAAATGATGGCAAGGCTTCATTTCTTACTGCACTGAGGGACATTTTTGCACTAATGAAATGCATAAACACATGCAGGGTTTGATTTTAGGACTGTATTTTCCAGTCTAATAAAAACCTTTATACCTAGCTGTATTTCATGGTATGATTTGTGCAACACTATTGTTTCAAAGTGAAGACTCATTGACAGCACTTGTTTTGGGAATCTGATCGCAGCCTGCTGGCTGTAGGAGACGCTTGTGTGACTACAAGTGCTGACTGGTGCTCTCGAGAAGGACAGAAAGATACAAATATGTTGACAGTCTGACATCAGAGATGAACAGACCACTGCCAACACCAAGCTGACATGCCCCCGTCTGTCAGGCGATGATGACAGCATGGCAACATGCAAATACTCCCCTGCTAAAACCTGAGCCCAGCAGCAGCTTAAGGAGGTTTTAGTAAACTGACTTTCAAGAGCCTGATCATATGCAATTTGATCTTTAAGAAATACAAAATTACCTTAAATAATGACAACATGACCCTTTTTTTTAGATTACCTGTGCGATGCATCCACTTCTTATCAATGGGGTGCAAACAGCCAGCCGGATGAGCAAGCAAACACACAGGTTTAAAACAACACAGCACTTCCCCACTTCTGAAATCTCTTTACTCCACAAAACCTGACCTAAAACTAAAGGTCAACCCCTTAACGAGTCCTCCAGCTCACCCAGGTTCACTGGCTGCAGCCTGCTGTAAATTTGAGCTGGAGGTGGCTGGATGCATGCCTGCACGCACACACACACAAGCACCAACACAAACACACACACACACGCACCAACTAAACCTTGAGGGCTTCGCTCCCCAACACTTGAGCCTGCCTTGCATGGACCATTATGTGCAGTGGCCCCTTCGCTCCGGCCTGGTCAGAGGCCAGCCCCTCTGATCCCCAATCCTGTCCTGTCATGGGTCACTGGAGGGGGCTCTGGCCTCTGGGCTCCTCTGCTACACTTCCACTGTTGCTACTTCTAACCCCTCTACTCTTCTCTCTCCCCCTCTGATGCCTTTGGGCTTAAGCTTGGGGTCAGGGGATTGGGGACTGGAGGTCATGCTAGCGTCACCCAGGCTAGAGACACATTGAATCTGGGTGTTGTAACCTATTATCACCCCTTCTTTACCAGTGGGGTATGAAAACATTGGGGCTTTTTGCCCTCTGGCAGGGACAGAGGGTTGCTATCAATGGCTGCAATGCAAAAGCTAAATGGCGTACTTAGCATACTAAATTGATACATCTCGTCCCTAATCCCCTCTTTTGCCTAGAACAAGAATATGTGCGTCCAAGTGGATAAAGTCGCTGGACTTTCATTCAAAATATGCTAAAAATTCTAAGTGAACAAGGAAACACAGTGATGTGGTCCAGATTTTCCCTTTATTTTGATCTGAGGTTGAGCTCTCACAGTTTGATCCACATTGACAGGTCTAGACTGAAAGAGCAAACGAGGGCTCTTGTTGGGCTTTCGCAATCAAGCATTGGCCAGCTACGTAGTAACACAATCCATATGTTTTATCCACGGGATGCGAGGGGGGTGGTAAACGCAATCAAGCGTCAAAACCCCCAACACCACCGCTGTTCCCTCATCCAGTGACCCAGTGCCAGGAGACCAAGCAAAACTCAGCTTTGACATAGAATGTCTGACTGTAGTCGTAAATGTTTTAGAGGAGCAGTTAAAGTGTGCACTGGGGGTTCAAGGGCCCTCAGTATGAGAATGACCTGCGCTGTTGCAGGGCAGATCCAACAGCTCAGCAGAGTTTTGGGGGCCCAATGGGCAGGGATTCAAGTCCAGGTTATAGCTGGCTGAATCTGAGACAGACGGCTGGGACAGATGAGGATTAGTCTTACGCTTTGATCAGAAGACCAGGAAGTTTTCATGGCACAGGGACAATGATTAGTAGTGACTGGACATTACTCTTTTGAAATCTTTTCTTCTTTGTCTGTAAAGATGCTGGATAAGGATTTATTCTCCTGCAGTGCTCAGTCCTTTATCTCTTTTAACATCTAGCCTTCTTGGAACTCAACCGTCCCAAAAGGAGAGAAAGCAAGCTATTTTCGGAAAGTGTTTTCACATCATGTGTGAGAATGCATTAGTTTGTAGAATACCTTAACATCAGAAGTGTCTCTCTGGCTGTTCCTCCAAGCACGGGACACTGAGGAGAAGGTGCGGTCAGCATGGTCAAACTTCCCTCCTTGGAAGTTGAGAAAAAACGTGGTGAAGGGTTCCTGTTGATCATGAAAAAAAGGTCTAAATATGAGCTCTAACTCTGTCTCTGCTCCTGGAACTATGACCACCTTCTGTGATTGCTCAATAAGACTCCTTCGTTCCAGCAAAGAAAACGTAATAAAAGTCTGTTTCTCCTTGCAGTTCAATATAGCACTGTGTCAACAGATTTAAATCAAAATCTACCCGCTATGCATACACTATCTAACAAACTGGAATCCCCAAATAAACAAGTGAAATAACAATAATCCCAGTGAGGTACTAAAGCCAATACACCCATGCTACTGATGCATTTCTAATCATGTATAATCTTGTTAGGACAGATCAATAGCTGTCTCTGTGACGCAATAGCCCCCAAGTGACATGGACACAATATGTTGGGCCACAGCTACAAACTACAGCTGTAGGTAGCTAATTAAATTCAGCCTGAGATGACGTAAGTCTCACTTGTTTATAAAGTGAATTTAACCACTTTGTACTAAATTATTCAGTTGAAACAACAGGAGTATACTGTAAAATCTCACAAACACAAAATGAATTAAAATGGTTCTCATTCATTAGACAAACAGTTTTTAGTTACTCTCTGATGTTATGGTTGATCTTTAAGTGAGGGTTTCTGGTAAAGGGGCTTTAGAATAAGCCAGCTAATGATGTGCAGGGATCAATGAGGTAACTCCGCTGGGAGTCACTGAAACAGTGAGCTACCGGGACAATAATAACAGGAGAAAACTGCACATTGGAGAAACTTAGTAACCTCCCTCTCCCCTGAGTGCAGTACGGAAAGATTGATGGCAACAATTCAACAAAGGTATCGAAAGAGAGCACTCCAGTGCACAATGCACACTGCATACAGCAAATCAAATCATATATGATGCCTGGTATTCCTTCAAAAATTGTAAGATTTTGTTTCAGATGAACATTTCTTTTATAGCAGACATTTAATTGCACTCTCTTTGTTTTGTTGTTTCATTATAAACCATATGGCAACAACATGGAGTATCATAAATAATATGCAGCGATAAATGAGGAGAAATATGCTTGTGATGCAACATTTAGCATACATTTACACACATTTTGATATAAATAAATTTGTTTCCAGAAAGCAGATGCCTAATTAGAGATGAATTAATGACAATATGAAACTGAAGGGAAACAATGAACATAAATTAAAAAATGCATTAAAAATTGTTTGACATGTAGGCTGGATTAGCATACTGCTGTGCATAACATACGTTTTAAAACTCAGTCTAGTGGGGGCTTGTCAGCATTTTCACAGCTAGTGTCTGAAATGCTTTTTCCATGAAGAAGAACTCAAACAATACATTTAAATACATATAATATTTAGAGGTAAACAAATATTTTTTATGTTTTCTACACTGTAAAACAAACACAATAACCAAAAATTATGTGAAAGAATTTTAATTTACTGTTTAAGAATATGCATCTTATAATGTGCAATGTACTTACAATGCGCAGCAGCCACATCAGGGTGAAGCTGGCGGTGGAATAGTGGGTGCCGTAGTGGAACTTTGGCACCTGATCATCCTCCCAGGACTCATATCGGTCTGAAAAGAATGCAGCTCTCTTTGGGTTCAGAGCACCAATGGGCTGTGGAGAAATTCAAACATAAAACAGTTATTTTAAAAAAAGACGAATTAACCCGCAAATTCCTTTAATTGCTGCTTGATATCAAAACAGAGATAAAGATGACAAAATGACAAACACATGGGGGTGATAGCAAAGGGAAAGCAAGGAGGCGCTGCAGAATATTACTGTGAATACATCCAGGGACCATTCTGCAGCAAAACAGTTGCAAGGCAAATGAAGCTGGTAACCTTTGTGCAATCTCAAATGAATATTAGATGATATTCCCCTTCAGACAGAGATCAATCCTTTCCCACAGAGTGCTTTTTAGAGGCTGCGAAACAGAGCCCCTGCAGCAGTAGTCTGTCAGAGAAAACTAATGTGTTCCAATGAAAGAGTGCCTACTAGGAATATCAATAGCAAGAATGCGAGTTCCTTTAATTTCTACTTTTATTAATCTGAAAGGAATACACTGGTCACCAGCCCTATTTGTAGTTGAGAAAAAATGGTTGGGTTGCATTAATTTTCCATCACTCTACAATACCAATAACCCTGTGATGCTTAGCTATTATTTAAATACTCATTTATAGAAATCACTTTCAGGTTGGTTCAATTTTTATTAGTCTTCTGTTGGCTGTGCCTCATTCTCTCAAACCCTCCTTCATCTCTCTCCCTCCAACACACACATACACACACACACACACAGCAGATCAATGGTAATGGAATGATGGCCTTTTGAGGATGAGGGGCTAGTAGGACGTGGATCAATTGGATCTCTTTCATATCATAGGGTGCCTGTCACAGCAAGACTCATTCAGGGCCAGGCGCTGATATCGATCTGGGCTCTAGCTACTGTTTTGTGTGGGTGTAATGGGGCATTGCTTGTGCACATGTATTTGTGTGTAGTGGGAGTGATGCATGCAGGATTCCAGGAAAATAGGTTGCTGCTTTGGTAAAGTGTGTGCATATATTTAAGAATTTTGTTACTAGTGTTTCTGCGTTTGTGCAGATTTGCACGGCAAAATGCATCGCGCCACCACATTATGTAGCTCTGCATTGACAGTGATACACTGTGGGCTTCCTCAGGGCCACTGGGGGTGGGTGAGTACACAGAGTGAATTATACATCAAGCCCATTGCTCTGATTTATAGCCCTAATAACAGTCGGCTCATTAAAAAAAGAAAAGGGAGAGGAGGCATATAAAATAAAAAAAGACTGAAAGTGCCACAGTGACAGAGAGAGAGGGAGAATTGTGTGTGAGTGCACGTGGGGGCTGTTGGTTTGCGCGAGCCCGACATTGTTTACTGCTGTAAATTACTGTTGGCCTGGTGCTCTCAGCTTACAGTAGCTACAACAGAGCAGCAGTGACGGCACCGTACATCAGAGAAGAGCGCCCGGCAGCATGCTGATGGAACGCCTGCTGCCATGCTGCAGCAGATTGCCCTAATATGTCGTGGCAAAGAATAGCGCTCTGATGAGGACTCAAACAAATGAGCCAATTTCGTAGTTTTAATTAGACTAGAGAGGAAGCTACAGAACAAAGGTGTGCTTGGGCTTTGAAGGGGTAAACATCAGAGAATTAATCTTGGATTAGTCCTCAACAGTTCTTCATCGAGACTAAAAGTGGTGTCACAGTGCCATTTGAAGCTACTCTGAGAAAAATATCACAAGAAATAATAACAGCAACTAAAACTAAAGGTCAGGCATCTCAAAATAAATTGAAAGATTCTGTACAGCATTTATAAACAGATTTGTGTTTAAAAATGTTTAAAGTATTAGGATGTTCGTAGAGCGTGGCAGCTAATGTAGAGGCAAAAAAAGAGAAGTCACTTTACTGCAAAGTCAAGTCTACATTAGGAACTGAGTGTGAGTCACAGAAACATTAAACAGACATTCAGATCTCACATAATTCTCCCTAAATGCCAACCCACCAGAAAACTTTTTCTCAGGTTAAGAACACAGATATTTTAAAAATGTGTATGTAACCCAGAGGAAAGACAGCGTAATGTAACAACAAGGATCTTCATGAAAACTATTATATGAACATGATCCAGAGCGACTTTGCTTTTAAAAGAATAATAGGTCACCCATGATGAAGTATAATGGCTTACCGACAATTTGAGCATCACTTGGGCTTTGAGTCGTAAATCAAAAGAGCCTCGTGAAAGGAGTGTTTATGTATAATGTCCTATTTAAACAGTGAAAATGGTGTGGAGGGCCTGGGGGATAAACATATGGGGCACGTATGGTGAAATCAATACACCATTAGCTGATGTGGCTGTGAGGAGTAGGTTATAGCACAAAGGTACAGGGAACGCTCAATAAATCCTCACTATTTCTGCTGCTATGTAAATGTGGGATACCTAATCTTTGGTGAGGAGGGGTTAACAATTTTTTAACTGTTTGTTGTGCCTCATTAAAAGCTGCGCAAAAACAAAATGAGCTGGCTTTTGCCTTCAGGGGATTTGTGTGACCCTACCAACCAGTTATCACCATCCTACAGATAGCTATATGTAGGACAAGTGCTTTTTTGTGGGGAAATATGTAATTGTGTGCATAACTGAGGTGTAAAAAAGGGTAGAGGAGTTAAAAAAAACAGAGGAGAGTTACAGCACTTGCAGTCAGTTCTTGTGTGTGCTTATCCTGACTACAATGTTATCTCGGGGGTCGGCGTTTGATGTCAGGTTGAGGTTAGAGTTTATGATAAGAAAGTCCCTGGGGTCAGAATGGCTCTGGCAGCGGGGAACATAAATTCTGTGTGGCCTCTGTTGTGCTGGGGATGATGACAGTGTGTGACACACACACACACACTCGTTCATGGCAATTTGGCTCCTCAATGTCACTGGAGGCTTCTCAGATGACCTGTTTCTATACGAGACAGCCACCAACGTGACATAAAGGGGGGACAGCAGAGATATGGACAGTGAGAAAGAGAGACATAGTGAGAGGCAAACAGAAGGGAAAACAAACAGAAAAAATAAAGACAAAAACAAAATAGGAGGATGAAAACACACACGTTCAGCAAAAAAACTAACAGTGAAGGTCAGAAAACATTAGGATGCAAAGAAAAGAAACACAGAGCACAAATGATTGCGGGTGCAGACTAGAGCAGTGGGGGTTGACATGGGGGGCTGTGCAGCGCTGTTTGCCCTTTTCTCAGACACTGCAGTCTGCCACGGTCCAGTTGTCATACACTGATATCACACGTGTGTCAACAACATGAATAAAACAGATGTAATAAAGATTTGCCCCACTCCCTCCCCTTTTTTCCCCTCTCTCTGCTGCTATGCTGCTCTGAGGAGGAAAAAAAAAGCACAAAGGACGGCAAATTATGTTGTTCTTCTTCGCTTGCACTCTCTTCTCCTCTCTTTTTCACTCTCTGATTGTCTTTCTGTTTCTCTTCCTTTCACCCATCTCCCCTTCTTTCACTTGGTCCCCGAGGCTGCGAGGCTTGACTAAGCACACAGGCTGAGCTGTCCAAACTCCGCAGCAGTGCAAAGGAGAAGAGCAGGAGGCACAAACGAGCTAAGAAACTGTGTGCGTGTGTGTGTGTGTCTATGTGTGTGTGTGCGTGTGTGTTTGTGGGGCAAGTACAACTGTCACATTTCAGCCTACTGGGCAGCATGAAGCCAAATAAACAGAGAAATTATGCAGCTTCATACAGTAGGGAAAGCTACTGTGAGAGGGATAAAAACAGAGAATAGAGACACAGAGGAACAGATCGCAAGTGAAAGCAGGACTGGGGAGAACCTCGGGGACAAGGTGTTGACTGTAGTGGTGTTTGAATCTATATGACAGGGCGGTGTGAAAGAAGGCAAGTGTGAGTGGATGGCTCATGTGTTTGGAATAAATGTGCAGGGCTACTGTGTTGCCTCAGATTGTATCGTGTATATGCATTTTGTTTCTACACTCCGATTTGAGGAAGGGTATTTTTTTAATGTGTTCTTGTCTTTTTCGGGGGACAGGACTGATGGCAAATAGCAGTTCTGAAACTTTAACATGAGTCAGGTTGGAAGTAACAGAAAAAGAGATGAAGCAATGAAGCAACAACACAGATCATGGGACTTTGTATCATGACTCCAGATACAGTTTCAGAATCATTACACCCCATGTGACAACATTAGGTAAAGCCTTGTATTTGATCATCGGACAATAAAATACATGAAAGCATACACTCCTATTGAGTTACTTTGTGACATTTACGTCATGACGCTACTGTTTATCTTACAGTGGTCAAGACGAAATAGGAAATTAGTAGTGCACTGATAAATTTTAAGCAGTAAAACCCTGTCTCATGATATAATAAAATGCTCTGCAGCATTTTACCATGAAATAAACCTTGTAACCCATGATTGTGTTACACAACTGGACTTCTCAGTTAAACACTCATTATCTTTTTTCTTCGGCAAGAGTTCTTTCAATCGAAACGATGACAAAAAAAGATGTAGTTTGATGATTTCATGCGAAAGCTATGGATTATGGGGTTTGAATATTGGCCGACTTTCTCCCTCACTGATTGGTGTCACCTCAGAAGTTAGTAACAGGCCACAAATGAAACTTTTCTCTAAAATGACAGATATCTGAGTTTAAATATTGCTGAGAAATTGGAACAATGTAAGAAAAAAACGCATAAAATGTATTTCAATGATATTGGTGTTTTGAGACCTTTCATTTTGAAAGCTCACCCACACCAACACAGCCTCTAAATATGGCCCTTGTTATTTTTGGTATCAGCCTACGTGTAAAATGTTCCCTTCTGCCTCGGTAGGTGAGGGCCCCCGCCTCTCCCTCACCCTGCATGAACATGGGATGCTCCCAAGACCTGAACAAATGCCCTCAAGTGTAACTCTGAAATGCATTTCCTCCAACGTATCCCCTGTCCATTAACACATGCCTTTTTGTTTCCATGGCTGATTTATTCAGTCATTTTGGTTCCAGCAGCTCGACAGTCGCTCAATCATTTCACTCTAAAAGTAATCCTCTGTCCTCCCACCACTGGACAACATTACGCACAACTGATGCTGGCAAGCTTAGGATTATGTCTTTTAGCTTTTTGTCCAGTGTGTGTATGTGTGGAAAAGACAGGGAGTTCATGCAAGTAAAAAATGCATGTCTACTTACAACATGGGGGAGAATCTTTTAAGCAGTTTCAGCTGTGTGAGTGTGCGTATTTATGTGCCAGGGAGCATCTTAGGGCAGATTTCATTGTTTTAAGCCCAATCACTTGATGCCTGGAGCTACCAGGGAGTATTAATTCACTTCCTGGGCTGTTGCGGAAGGTCAAACTTGAAAGAATTCAATTATGAACTTTAAATTATGGGCAGAAAAGGACAGCTAAAACAGAAAATGGGAGTCATAAAGAGAGAACATTAGCAGTTTAAATCAGCTTTGACTGCAGCAAGGCAGGGCTGTCTTAACTAACACAAATCAACAAGTAATCATACGGATTATCTGTAATGTTTATCACCTGCAACTTTAGAAAATCTATCATAGTATTGCCCTTACTTAATATATTTGCCAGCATACAGAAGATTAGTATTTCCTTAGAACTGTTGAGTGTTTAAAAAAATGATACTTTTGTAATTGCTTTAAAATTTTGTGGTAACTTTTAGTTGTCTAAGACACAAACAACCAAACAACCACATATTTGAGTAACTGAATGAGACGGACGGAGCTACACTTGATAGCAATCAGCCATCAGTGGCTAATGAGCTGATTTAATTAACTATGATCAATGGCAATTATAGAGTGACTAAACAGACTTAAACTACATACGCAGACACCTAAAATACATCCTCTTCACCTCCTCACCCTTCCTCTCTCTGGAATGAAGGAAAAAAGATGAGTAAAAGAGGAGGAGAGGATCTGAGAGTCTCACCTTGGACAGATCTCTGAAGTTGCTGGGCAGAGTGAGGTCAAGTTCCTCTGAGTCATAGTTGGTAATAACCCAGGGGAAGACCGGGTACTGGTTTAGGTCATTAAAAGTTCGACCTGGTCAAAGAAAAGAAAGCGAGAGGGGAGAGAGGGATGAAGACAAAACAAACTACGGTTTCAAGGACATCAAAAGCTCAAAATCATTTCTAAAGCTCTTGTTTTGGTCTAAATTTTCTCAGTGATGGACAATCTACAGTGACACCACCAAGGTGTTGTGTGGCATTCTCACCGGAGATGGTGTTGAGGAAGATGAGGTATTCAAAGTTAGATATCTCGCGGCGTTGCCAGCGCTGGGTCATGTTGGCTGCTTTGAACAGCTGCTTTGGTGTAGCCAGAGAGATACGTCTTCAAAGAGAACAACAGAAAAAGATGAAATTAGACATTTCTAGTCATTCAGGCGTCTCATGCCTTGGTGAGAGTGGACAAATACTGTGAAGTGGTGCAGAGACGGAGTCAGTCACAACATCACAAGAGCGGCACTTAGCAGATTGAAAAAGGGCTTTATTAGACCTTTGCATTACAAATGTCCTTGTATGAAAAATCCATTGAACTTGCAGTCTTGCTAATTAAGAAGACAAATATGCAATAAATCAGGTTGAATGTGCATATTTGCGTGCATGTACGCACACACACGCACAGAGCCCACAGCATGATGTATGGAGCAGGACAAAAACAAATGACCCCCAATCCAATTAAAACAAAGGAAAATGATGGAATTAATCACTGTCAGGGTGTGAGATTACAGTCATTAGGTCTCTCAGAGGTGAAAATACATCCTTACAAATACGAGTGTACTACAAGACGCACTGTTATTTCATATTCTGCATTTTTGCAAACGATATAGGTATTAAAATACTTTGGAGGTACAGGTTTGCATGTATTCTTTTTATCTCCTGTGGATCATATCACACCTAAATCTAAACACTTAATGAACAGAAAACTCAGGAGGAGATCATTAGCTAGATGTTTTGAAAGCAGTTGGATTATAGAAAAATATTAAAAGGATAATGAAGTGTGGTGTGCAATTATTGTTGTGGTGCTCTGGGCATTAAACAATTTGTGCTGTTCTGACTGTATGAGCCAGTGTGTCTGCGTGTGTGTGTCTGCGTGTGTGTGTCTGCGTGTACTGAGCTGCCCTGTACAGCTGTCCTCAGGTCAAAGAAGCAAAAGTGTCTTTGGCCTGCAAACTAGCTTGATTAATGAATCCGACACAAACACACACACACATTCTCTCACCCTAACTCCGTGTGAGTTAAGTGCACACACACTCCCCTACGTCCACACTGACGCATTAGTGGATACACTTTCTAAGAAGCAAGAGTCAGATAGAGGACCTGCACAGTGCATAAAAACCCCCCACAAGTTTTTCCCATAAAATGTTTCAATCTAAGAAAGATCTTCTTCAGACATAAGCAAATGATTTGACAAATTTTTTAAAAATGCCTGAGGAAAATCTGTGTTTGATCGAAATGTTTGCGGAAAATTTGTGGGAGCGAGCTATAAATACACTGTGCAGATCTTTTGTCTGACTTTTGCTTCTAGTTTGCTGTTTGAAGCAGCTCCTGTAGAAGTTTTTTTGGACGTGCTTACTCTACACTCTGTTTGTCTTTGGATGAACTTTCTTACTCGTACAGATTACGTAGCCTTCGGTGTCAGCGGTTGCTATGTGGAGCAATTTTTTTTGTTTCTTAATATTGAGAAAACATTTCTCATGGATCCTAAATCTTCCTGACTAAAATATTGCAACTCCCCAAAATACTCTCTTCTCACCAGACAGCTGTCATAGCTCAGACTAATGCAGAGAAAAATTTCACAATATGCAGTATGAAACTGAAACAAATCCCTACTGTTTATGGAAAGATTTTGTACTTTACTGCGTCTTTGGATTGGGTTTCTGCTCTTTAGGCTTGCCCATTATTTTGCTTTTAAAATGTATCTGTACCCTAAGAGAAGGTCGGACAGAAATTTAATTTAGAGCATTGGTTCTTCAACATGGCGACAGTACAGGTGGAGCATGGATGACCTGAGTAAAAAATACGAGTGAAACAAGAATTATAAATATGATTTATGCCAAGAAAATAAACACAAGTTTGCTAATACTATTGTGCTAACAAACGTTTAACTTAAATTCAATTTTGGCTTGCAAGGTCAACTTTACTTGAGCTGTTTTACTTATCATTGGTGATGATTGAGAAAAATTGTTGGGTGGAGAGATGTCAACCACCTTTTACAGCTTCTGGAATCTGAACTGCCAGAAAAAGTTTAAGAACCACCTGCTGTTTTTGTCGTATTTTGTTTGCCCTTTTTTGCAAACTTTCACCTAAAATATTATAAAATATTTTTAATTGATGTTGACTATTAAACCTTAATCACCACATTACATCAAACTTAAAGCATATGGTAGTTGCAGTACACAATTATAAGATGCCATCAAATACATTACACAGTGAGACTTGCTGTACTACTCTTTGATTTGTCTTCACTTTCACAGGGTCTTATACTGGCTGTACACATGCCAGCAGCTGAGTTGGGCCTTGGCTTCAGCACAGAGCAGGCATGATGTGAGGGAGTGTGGGGGGAGGGCAGTGTGCCCTGCAGGCTTACATGTGACTATTTGCTTCACTCTGATGGAAATAAATAAATGAACTGGACTATGTTTGTGTGAAGCCAATTATGTTAGGGAAGTGGGGAAAGAGTGGGAGGGACGAACAAATCAGTGACCTCCTGTGTGCGTATGACCACAAGAAAGAATTCAGTTTTGAGGTCTGTGTTGTGTTAATCCCATGTCACTCCCTTTAATCAATGTTGTCTTTGCATATGTTTAATATTCTCATCGGGTCAGATGTGGTCCTAGTTGTGTTGCAAAAAAGCTTGCAAAGAATGTTTAAAACTGTTAAAAATGTCAATGCCACAAAAAATACACTTTTGCATATTTGAGTGTCTCACCTTGTTTGTGGAAGACCAAAGTTCGTGCCCACCCCAACACGAGGAAGACTGTGGACGACCTTCTTGACCGTGGCTGCATCGGGGAAGTTGAACATGACTGCCGCTGTAGGGAGGCACCGAGAAACATCTAGTTACATCATGGATTCTTTTTATATCCCTTAAATTGCAGAAAATCTCTGATAATCACCAAGAATATTTTCAATATTATTTTCTTAAAACACCAACAAAAGAATATGTATGTATATTCATCAGTTGTAAAATAAAAAGATAAAGTGATTACACATAGGTTACTGGGTGTTGCCTTACTTCTGTTGGCCATGAAGATTTCCAGAGCAGTATTCTGCAGTAGGTAGCGTCTGGAAAAGACGGCACGGATCTCTGTGAACATCCATTTTCCATGAAGACCTTCTGTGTAGGCAAGAATCTGGAAGACAGGACAGGAAAAGAGAAACCAAAGCACAGAGGTTTGAATTGAAAGAGCATAATAAAAATGGAATAAGGACAAGACATTTTTAAAAGAAACAAAACAGAGAGGGCCAGGGGACATCAGAGGAGAGGAGAGAGAGGAGAGAAGAAAAGAGGAAAGGAGAGGAAAGGAAAGAGAGGAAAGGAGGGGATAGGAGGGGAAGAAGAGCAGACATGAGGCTAGGTTAGTTCATTTTTCACACAGTGATGGTACGACGGCTTGAGCAGCACGATTAATGTCTTATATTGATCAGACTCAATGAAAAAGAGATCCCTTCAGCAAGAAAATGGGTGCTATTCAGCTGGAGGGAGTGAAGGAAATGTTTAGTTCACTAAAAGATAATCCATATTACAGCGTGAAAGTGAATAGAAATATCAAAAATGACAATAAATACAAAAGAAATAAAAATATTGTTTTAATTCATAGTAATGGCTTGATGCGACATGAATGAGGGTCACAGCCTATTTCAAGCTAAACATATGAACGGACTATTTTCTGTAATTTCATTGAGATAACTAAACAATATTATGTTAGCAAGCCATAGATTCACAAACGCATTGATGAGCTGAGCTTAACCTGCCCGTTAGCTGTCACAGTAACTTGCTCTGATTGCTGCCATGGTGTCTGGCAGACCCATATGCTTGGCCCTGCCCCTGTGATTCGTACTCCTACTAATCCAGCATTTAGATTTGCCACTAACCTCCTTAGCACTGCTTTGTTAGCTACGCTTTTGTTTCAACCCCTGCTCATAATTTCAGAAGAGTCTGCTGACAGGAGGCGTGCAGGGATATGTCAGAAAGGTAAAAGGTACGCTTTGGATCGTCACAACCAGTGTGGTTCAGAGGCTGTGTTATTAATCAAAAATATTCAAATGTGAGCTTGTGAGCTAGTCCTAGCGTTAAGTTAAAGGAGCTCATTAAAGGCAGGGGACAGCAGAGGGGACCAGATGAGGCCTTTACCAACCAGCTGAGGACTGCCTCTGCCTCGCTGTCTCTACCAGGAATAAGACCTGCCTGCATCACAGACTCACTTCAAAGTCTCTGGAGTTCAATTAAATATGGATTAGTGGCTTGGAGAAGCTCGCTGGGGCAGCATCCACCAGCCTCCTATCTTTCTTAACTGGGGCCCAAGATGACTATACCAGTCCCCACCAGCCTGTAACAAACCCCAACACAAAGATAATGCAGCACTCACAAGAGTAAACCATCTTTTTTCTTCAATGAAGAAATATATCATAAGGTACACTAGTATATTTACAAGCAGTGTTACAGTTCTTAATCAAATACATTGATTTAAGATGCTAAAAAAAGATTTCCCCTAATTGCTAGTCCTTGGGTTGGTTAGCTTGCTACTAGAAATATGTTCATTTGCAGCACAACATAACAGAGGTATCAACCTCCTCATCTCATACATCAAGAAAGTAAATGAGCAGATTTTCAGCAAGGTTGAACTTTTCTTTAATGTACACCTAAGCGCATTTGGAAAAAAATGTATTTTTTGAATTTTGTAAAAAAAAAACAAAAAACAGGCTAGGACACCTGAATATTGTTTCCACCGTCACAGTTGGCTTTTACATACTTATGTCATAAATCCTACGGAAATTACCACTAAATGTCATCCCCAGCTAGAAAAAATTTTAAATACAATTTAGAGAAATAAAAAACAGCAACAAAAAAAAACAGCTTCTCTGCTTCTATGGGATCAAAAATGAAATTCCTTTTTTCAGGTGTATGATGAGTGAATGCTTGGGAGGGTAACCTTTCACCTTTAAAAGGGAGTGGTTGACTTATTTCATCCCCAAGAGTACACTCATAGACCTCCAGACGGATGTCATGAAGATGCTCAGGGCTGATGTGATAAAGTTGCAGTCTCTGATTCCACAGATAGATATGACAGTGGTCGAGGCAGCCAGATATCATTTTTCCCTGGGCCAATGACTCTCCTGGAATGCTGTAAATAGCACTCTATGTTCCAAAGATCACCGTTCCTATCTGCAGCGCCCTTTCCCTTGCAGATGAAAAAGCTGAGCTGGTGACAACGAGCGTGACAAACTATCCGTGCTGTAATGCTCTAGCCGTTCTGACCACGTCTGGACAAATTACAATGGTGTGGAGGTTATTGTCCGAGCTGGAATTATAGCTGCACCAGCTTCGCCTGTGATAAATAGTAATGGTGGAACTGAATCAGTCAAGCTCAAAGAGATACAGAGCCAGAGACAGAATTTAAACGAAAACAAGAAAAAAAAACACACCAAAGCCAGACCGTGCTACATCTTGCATCACATTTACATTAAACTATCTGCAGAGAAATGAGTTGCTCAGCTTAAAAAAGATAAAAATAAAAAAGAAATGATTGCGTTTGAGAAAAGGATAGAAGGTTTCATAAAGGGAGCATAAAAAGGATCAGGAGCTTATACGTCAACCTGATTGGTTGAGTATAAAGCGCAATCTTATTGATGTTTCATTTCATGTGGAACATTATCCATGGATTCAGGTCTGCTGCGTCCTGAGATCAATTTCAAAGCGTCACGCGGGAGGACACAGCCAAACAGAAAACAAAGGAACTAGCCTTGATTGCAATGCTTTCTCTCCATCTCTCCCTCCTCCTCTTTCAACCTGTTTGTGCGCCGGGCTGCTGCTCATTTCTGAGGCACTGTCGTTTGTCTCTGTCAGATGCCCAAAAGACTGCGGAATGAAGAGGGACACATGAAGAGGGGCTGGGTGACTGTGGCTACGGTGTGTAACCACACACACACACATATGTGCGCACACACAAACTCAAAAACTGTCACTGCTGAATCCCGAAGACAGTCTTTGCCAGTGAACCTTCTCCATCACCCTTTCCTTCGTAAAGCCAGTTTCCTTTACCCACCACTGCCTCTTTAGAAACACGAGTAAAGTCAAGTGGAGGAACATGGTGACACAGATGAAATTTAATTGAAACCGCACTGAATTGGTGGAGAGTTAAGGGAGCAACAGACCAACTATCAGCCGCGA
This sequence comes from Acanthurus lineatus, assembly GCA_029814665.1. NCBI lineage: Eukaryota > Metazoa > Chordata > Actinopteri > Acanthuriformes > Acanthuridae > Acanthurus > Acanthurus lineatus. The sequence goes on from JAPZDV010000020.1 coordinate 3,907,246, forward strand.
GGTTCAAGATAGATGAGGCTCTCAACTGCCTTTGCAGTTGCCAGGCTGAGGGTGGGTGTGTTTTTGGGCTGATAAGACCTTGAGTTGAAGAGGACAGAGGCCACTGCCAATTCCTAATAAAGAAAATCCTTATTTGTCATAAAATATGAAAATCCTCTAGTTTAAAACCCCCACAGTGTTATTTCCTTAAAAGAAATGCTTAAAAACGCACATAAACAGGGCTTTATGGGAGGTATGTGCATATCTGCTCGTTTAGTTTATTGTGCTGAGCATCCTTGAAGGAAAATGGCATGATTGAAGTTCAATTTGTTAGCTGTTATTAAGTATTTCCGCATGGCTGCCTCAGTTAAAGGATAATGGATGAGGGATTTATTATTACCTTTTGGTCAAATGAAGTGGTGTGGGAGATAAGGTGATGAAATTAATGAGCGGGAGGAAGAGAGGTGATCCATCAACATCAAAATGGAGACGAGGGACAAGCGGTATTGAGAGAACTTGATAGAATTCATATTAAAAAAAAAACCTGTGGACTTATCAGCACTAAGAGTTGCTTATTGCTTTTCATTTCCAAAAAGCTGCCTGCCTCTCAGCCCTTGACACCCAGTACATTACACTATCCTGCATATCACAAAATGATGCTTACATTTACATTTACAAAAAAAGAATAGAGGTAACTGTTCCAAAGATTTGCACTAATTAAATGAGACTCCCCTTTACAAAACAACTGCATATAGGCACGTTCAGGCCATGTTCTTTGTGACTCTTTCTCACGAATGAACACAAAAAAAGCCACCTGCAATACCTGGAGTTTCAGAGGGCTGAGATGCCGACATCGCTTTTACTGAAGCAGCAAATGAGAAAGAAATGGCAGATAAACACGAGCTGACACTCAAGGGCTTTTTGAAAATCCGGTGCTTCTGCAAAAATACTACAACTTTTATGATAGTACTCTCTACTCCCACCGCTCCTTACCCTAGATTCTTGTTCACCTTCTCCCCCCGTTGCCTTAACCCCCCATCATTCTCTGTTCCACACTGGTAAACGAGGCCTTGTCACCTCCCATCAGTAAATGAGTTCATCGGACTAACGAGCGAGCAAAGGGCCCCAACACACTAACAAGGGTCTGTTGGCTGCCTGCGCCTCTGGACCAATCAGGAGCCTCATCACCATTGACACAAAGCCTCCCGGAGCCCTCTGGAGCCAATTAAGACAGATTTTGCTTTTGAGATTGAGTGATAGCTAGAAAAAAAAGGATACAAGGAGGGAGTGGGAAATACTAAGAGTACTGTACTGGAAAGAGAGACAAAAAGATGCAATATATTTTGAATGGAAAGATTTCTTTAAAGAGGTACGTGTCTCATGCAAAAGCAATGACAGGTAGAAGGTGTGTGGTTAGAGGCTGTGCTCAGGGTAAAATAGTCAAGTCATTCAAGAGGAAAACAATGCTCCGTCACCGTAAGATCCTGGAATCATATGACCTTAAGACAGTGTTGCCACATGACTCTACTTTTACACTCCAACAGTTATCCTGTAGCCTATGTGCCTCAGCAAGAGCATAATTTAACTGACTGTCTGGCTTTGTGCTCCATGATTGTTATAACATGGGAAAAGTACAATTGGCCAGGCAGTGAGATAGGGCAGTTGACAAATGTATCAGATCTGAGCAATTATTGCTGATTCTTTTTTTGTTTGTTTGTTTGTATGTTTTTTGAGCAGTTCTATGGGACTTTTTATTTTATTTTATTGTGCTTATTTATATGAGAATTCCACTGCTGGAAAAAATGTCCTCTCATAAAACTCAGCTGTCTGTGCAGTAGAACTAGTAAATATTTGTGAAATCAGTGCAACATGACCAAAGAAATCAGAGAAAATGGCTGTGAAATTCCCTTTTGTTTAGTTTTTTTTGTTTTTGGTTTGTTTAGGGGAAAACCTACATCAAGCGGGATGCATTGCGTCCACTGAACAAATTACCAATCAACTTTAGTGGGTTAAGTACTTCAAGGTGGGTGGTGCTTGAGTTTGGCTTTTTCATTTTAAAACAGGAAGTTATGCAATGGCCGGCTAGTACAAAGGGATCTTCTACTACAGCTAAACAGTACATTAAAACATGTTTCTGAAAAAATTTTAGGCAAGAAGTATACATTGCAGGGATAGATTCTTTGTTCATATTTGATCAGCACTACCTCATTTTACAGTTTGATCTAAGTTTGGTAAGTCGCCACTCTCTTGATTTGACTTTGTTACTAGGAGGTAAACCGTTGCATTGTCCCCTGTACAAAAAAAGTACGAAGTGCAGTGTGAAAATTGAATAAGTCAGTAATCAAAATACCTCTTGCACATATACCTCTGCAGTTCGTAGGTTGTTGGGGTGATGGGGGCTAGTTAGAAAATTTTAACACATGCTTATCTCTAGCAAGAAGTGAAAACATTACAATATTGAAAAATACTGAAATGTAAAAGGTATAAAAGTTATTTAACTGACTGTAGATCAATCATAAGTCACCCCAGCAAACATTAAAAAGGAAATTCTTTGAAAAATGGGTCCATCATTTTGGTAGGTTTACAGTGTTGGTAGGTGTGTTGTTTCACCTTTGATCAGAGCATGTGGTTTGCTAAGCTAAGCTAACCTGCTGCTGGCTAAAGCTTTATATTGAATAGAACACAGTCCTAATAATATGAGACTGGTATTAATCTACTTATCTTTCTCTCACCAAGAAAATAAATAAAAACATCTCTCAAAATCTCATTAATTTAGCACAAAATCAAATTTAATAAGGTACAAATATCTATTAATAAGCTGCTAGAATATATCTATTACACCTTGAGTTTATGTATAAGAAGAACATTAAATGCTGATAGGGTACCGCACACATTGTCAACAGTCTTCAATATAACTAGTAAAGAACATTTGTCTTCAACAATGATTGATAGGCACAATTGTTCTACCATCATGTAACTAATTCAAGATGTAATCACTGGTTACACATAAAGGCTCATGTGCCTCGAGGGAAGTAAAACAAACTACAAGGTCCAAAAAAATAAACACACCTAAGAAGCTGTGCTGGAGTGTGAGAGAATTAAAGCAAAATAAACAAGCCCAGCTTGCAGCAAGTGTAAGGTTATGAAGCCTAAAGGCTCAAAGCATTCAGTCCCAAACGTTACCCAGTTAGGGTTTGCACTCCCTGAATAAAGTCCCCTTTGAAAAGATCTTTGGGGCCACTTAGTCTGAATTTAGCCTAATAAGGATTAAACCCCTTTTTGGCCCTTTCACTGTTTGCCAACAGGTTAGCCTTTTCTCCTTCCCTTTCCTTGCCTGCTTAGCCTTTCTGAAGTGGGAACAAAAAAGGTCTTGTGTGGATTTAAGGAAATGCTGCAGTGGTCTCGGGGTTAATTGGTAGAGAAGTGAAGACTTCAGGGCAGTAACTCATTAAACATTCAGCCTTTGGGAATAAGCTACGAGGATAAAAGCCTCAGAAGGGCCGGGACATATAATAAGATTCTATAGCTTCAAAAGTAAACACTAATGGTGGCAAATATACATAAACATGGGATTCATACAACGAGGGCAGCATAGTTGCTTATGGGGGCATACGGGGGTTAGGGTTATTAAAGTTTAACATAAGTTATGAAGATTCAAATTCATGTACAACAACTTTGACTTAAAAAATGATTCAAGTTTGAATCTAACTCAGTTTTGGACAATAAGAAATGTCAAGGAATAGATTTACATCAAGCAAAAAGAAGCAGCGTAAGCTTAATAAATAATCTTTAATGGGAAAACAATATCAAAGCAACAAAATATTAGTCATTTCACCAAGACAAACTTTATACTAAAATAAATAGTATTTAAGTACACACCCAAGAAACTAGAAATTACATATATTACTTTGTTAAATAAAATTGCGGGGCACCTGTTGAGATTTTACTGAGAGAGTTTAAATATGTTTCTTTATTTGTCAAGCTCATCAGTCAACACTTGCATATCAAGAAAAGGAGAGAAAGAATGTACATGCTTTTCACTGATATTCAGAAAATCAGGAAGACAGACCAGAACCACCACTGAGGGACAGGAGCTGTTCTAGACTCAATGCTATTGGCCCCCCAACTCCCCCTATAAGCTGCCATGGCAAACATCAGACAGGTTAAGATCGCTGACCGGCTCCTATCGCATTCTCCCCGCTTTCCTTCAATCTCTCATTTTGCTATTTAGTGATGGATAGGCTTTTTTGGGGTTGGTGCGAGGCTTCGCCGAAGTACATTCTTTTCTAATCCGGCTATTGTCACCAGCTTAAGTGGGTGTGGGGTGAAAAGTACACCCATCTTGGGGAATTCGGGGTTGGTTGTCCACAGTGAGAGAAGAGGGAGAGAATAGGACTTGAATAAAGAAACTGATGTGGGGACTTTTGAGAATTTGAAGGTGACTCAATTGGAGCTACATGTTTATCAATGACAAGTATTTTGAGTAAGAACTTCGATAGAGTTAACTAAATTAATACACATCTTTAATATTCTGAAGTTGGATAAATAATAAAGTAACTGAAATACAAATTAAGTACAATAAATTTCACAAATGTGCTTTTCATGGATGTCTGTCTAATATCTATGCTGCATCTGGTTTTATCTGCTTGTTGGAGTTAATTTTCTTCTCTTTCTCTTTTTCTAGTGGAAGGGCTTTTTGGAAGAAGTGTTCAACCACTGAACAGACTGAAAAAAAACTGCAGTGTCTTAAAACATAAATACAACTGACTTGACATGACTTAAAGCAGAATTAATTAATTTTTTTGGTGAAACAAGCTGCAAAAACAAAAGTGACATATCATCACCCCGTGGAGTCGTAAAAACAAACATGTCTGACCGCATGACAGGATTTTCAAATCTCAATTGATTTTAAAAAAGTGGCAAACCACAGACAAAATGACAGATTGGACAGATTTTTCATATTTAAATTTCAAGAATGCATACACTGCCTAATCACTCAAGATGCAGGACCAAATTCTTGGCATTTATACTAAACTATTTCAGACTGGCTGTTCCAGGGCTTTAGGAGATTTGGCTTGATTAAATGTGACTTCAGTAAAAAAAACAAACATGGAGTCTGACTAGTCAGACTGTCATCCTCAGTTGGTTTTGTACCAAGGAACAAAGAAGAAAAAAAAGAAAAAACAAGTGGACTAAGTCACGGCCAAGATGACAGAATAGGCATGGCCTATAGGTTTTGCAGTGCAAGCTGAAGGTAAGTTGAAAATATAGTTTATTTACCCTCATTTACTTTCTATTGAGTAATATAATTTTGTAAATTGAATTACAGAGTGTGATCAAGATCTAATCTACATGTGAAGTGTCTTGAGACAACTTAATGCTGTGATTTGATCCTATATAAATATAATTCCCTTGACTTGACTTGACTAGTACAGGCCAAAGCTACAAGCTAACATTAATAAGTACACAACTTGCTGTTAAAAATGTCTTTCAGCTTGTTCTCATTGGCTATCATGGTTTCTGCTCAATAATCAATGTTCCTGTCACACTACAGAATTTCTAATTGAAAATTTCAAACATGTTTGGCATACTATAATCAGGGAAACTCCATTCCAGCCTGTAACAACAAGATTTTATCTGGAAGTCCCCTGCACTACAGGATCATTTTTGCCAACTTTGGCAAAGATTATTTGCATTTCAAACAAATGCAGAGCAAAATTTGCAACAATTTTGGGCTTTGGCCAACTAAAGAGGGCAAGCTCAATAATGGCTCTCTTTGTAGCTCAGTTTTGGTCTACTGTAATCCTAAATCCTAACACCCATTATTGAAACATATTCAGAACTAATATTTCATTTTATATTACAGACTGAAAATGAATATGATTGACAGTTTATGCCAAATTTGATTTGCTTTATCTTTTGTTATTGATGTGTTAGGTTTACAAGATGCTGTGGTGCTTTAGAGGTTTAGAGAAGTAACTACTACACAAAACTTACATTATCAAAGACCATCTGAGTATTGGAATTGCTTTTTTATTTATATTATTCTTGCTTCAACAGAGCAGAAGTAAAGCGCTGTTGTGCTGATGTCTGCTGGAAAGGAGTCTTGGATGAGTAAGTAATCTACTGAATGTCCCTGTGAATGTACCGTTTCAACCAGACTGGATGGGTCATTAACTATAATGGCAGCAGAGGCACCAGAATTCAGTAATGCAACATTTTGCTCTCTGGCACATGAGATGTCTTTACAAAGCAGACGTAAACACTATCAGCATAACTCACAAAGAAAATGCATGTGGTTAAAATAACTCTTGATTTCTTTAAAGAATTAACAGCTATAATAAACATTATTTTCTAGTCTGGTCGTTTTGCCTTTGAATTAATAAAGCATTATAAAATTAGAAATACCAATAAAATGTAGCACAGCCCCACACATATTTACTCATTATTTCGCACCTATGGAGCTGTTTTTCCATCAAAAATGCAGCACAGAGCTTCTGGACAAAACAAGATCACATTTACAATTCCAATTTCCAATATGCTAGGCTGGACATCGATCTTTCAATTGAGGCTGGGTGTCTCTCTGACCTCAGTTGAATAACAGAGGCTTGTGTGAACAGCAGGTACACAGGTGCTGATTGTAATATCAGTAGCCTACCAGGCAGACTGGCATCCATAAACAGGCCTATCCATCAGGCTGCTGTGTTGCCTTTGACATGCGTGTCACAGGGAGACGCAGGGAATAAATGATGGAGAGGGGGGATCAATCAAAGGAAGGGAGGGGAGGCACCTGCCCCCTGACTGGTCCAGTCAAGCCCGGAGATGGAACTTGATGGAGGGGCTAGGCTCAGGTGCACAGAGGGGGTGGCAGCTCTTTGTCTGGAAGTGCTTGGTTAAGTGTCAGCCAGGTTTTGGCCACAGTGGTCTGTGGTTGTGTTAAGGTCCAAAGTCAGGTCATAAACAGAAGGACAGAGAGAGGCCAGGCATATTTATTGGTGAACTGTGTTTTTGTGTGTGTTAGGGAAGAGCAGTTGGAAGGGAAACATTAGTCATCATTAGGTGGCGAGATGACTCTGTGCCTAATGGTTCTTTATGTGATTGTCAATGTGACAATTGTCTTTCTTCAACCTGTCCTACCTGGTTACAACAGGCTGAAGAGTTTCATTAGCCTGCTTTGCACGTGAAGACACATTTCACATCTAGTTAAGGTACAAATGACAAATTTCAGGTATTTCCAAACTGATCTAAAACTGTCTGATTAAAACTTTAAAATTATGGATAAAATGTAGGGTACATATGTTTAGCATATATAATTTCTTCAACAACGTTAGACAACTCTTTGGAGTCACATTGCTAGCATGGATTAAAACAAGGAACAACCATAGAGGAACCATCATGAATTCTGCTCCTAGATTTCACTTGATCTCACAGCACAGCCATGGCTAAAAGTACAGTAGATATGGTCCATAAGCTGAAGGGGGAGCCAGAATCTTGGGTTCTCCACTACTTTGAAGCCAATCATTAAGCCTTTCTCCATCACTCAGACAGTTCACATCTGGCCAGGAGGGGTACTGACCTCATCCCTACAGAATGAGTTCATCATCGTTGATATAACCTCACTTGAACAACTGGAGTGAAATATGAGAGACTATATCACTACCGTTACTGTGGTTTGAGAAAAAAAAAGTAAAGGTGGGGTGCATATGCATTTTTATGCTGCAGAGACAAACAGAGAGATAAAGGACAGTAAAGAAGGTTAGAAGACTTAACTGCTCTACTGGGGAAGAGAAATTCACTTCAGGAAGCTATAAACCTTTATTTGGCCTTATCTCTTCTAATTGGCCTATATCATTCGTAATTGTTTGCACATGTATTTATGTTGGACTGTGGCTTGACATAAGCAGTGGGGCAAAACGAGAGAGGCTGTATGATCATAATTGGGTTTCCTGATGACTGGATGAGCCAAAGTGGGTCGCAAGGGGATGATGCCTGCGATTAAACTGACAATGAATGTTGACAATTCAGGGACGAGGAAAATCCAAGAGGAACAAATGACAGCTGTGATACTAACAAGTCTTTCTCTGGTGAGGAAACATCTCATATCCTCTACAGAGCAATAATTACTGTATCTAGAATGCAGAGAGGGGCAAACAGTGAAACAGTGAAGGAAACGGGGGATAGGAAGAGAAAAGAAGGTCATCCCACTCTATCACTCTGCTATTTGTCGTTGTGGAGTGGCTGAGCGATTTATTGACCATCTAAGGATGCACTCTGTCAAATGGGACGAGGTGGTGGAACGGCATGAAGGAGAGACCAAGGGAGGGAACAAAGTAGGGGAGGAGGCCAATATGAATGAGTGAGAGTAAGGAGAGAGGATCTGTTTCCTTGGCCTCATTGATAATGACATACCTGCTTGGGCTGCCCGTTAGTCCTATAGCACACACTACTTAGGCTCTAACTGGAAAATCAATAGGCTCCTTTCTCAGAGACCTCTTGCTGCCATGGCTCTTTGTGATTGACAGCTGCAGCCGAAGGTCGTCCCTTGCGACCATGAGAGTTTGGCGGAGCGAGCAGAAGAGGGGAGGGGTTCAAGTCCCAGCAGTTTGACACTTTAGGGAGAGCTTAACGATATGGGACTGGTCGCTACATAACAACAGGGTGGTTTTCCTTGACTGAGTGACCATCCATTCAGCCACTCCAGCTAACCCCAAGGAGCCGTCACCACCCCACTAATTAGAGTTACCAATGTCCTCTCAATGGGGGTTTTATCATTGCATAGTCCAAGGTTGGACACTGACCTTTAGGAAAAATTAACTGGTATTCTTTCTACCTGCCCTTTGGCTAAAACTTTTTGGAAGCACAGCATGAATGTGCACAGGATTGTGAAAAAGCAATAAAACTTAACTCATATCTTAGTGCACTAAAACAAAATAAAACCAATGCATGTTTTTGGTACACTGAGCATATGCATAGAAATAAGCTGAGTAGGTTCAAAGGAAGAAAAAGAAAACTATGAATAAATGAAGGGATGTACTTTGATTTCTAATACTGTGTGTATTATTTTGTTTGGAGCAGTATATACTTACTGAGATACACTATGACACTGCAACTTAACATTAGCATGATTCTATAATTATTATTATGTACATTTAAATGTACAAAACATAACCTGTTAAAGATGTTATTTTAACATATGAACAACTTCTTTATTGTAATGTAAGGTGGTTAAATTTGATTTGTGCATTACTTTAAGGCCCAGAAGGTGATCATTTTCACAATGCGATTCATGTCTGCTGTGTTCTTGTAGCATGCTAGGTACTAAAAATATAAATACTGATAAAGCTCAAAGTGTAAATTTTAAATAAAAAGTTTTAAAAAATTCTGATTAATAAGTACTCCTAAGTACTTCTAAGATACTTTAGGTTTGTTTTTATCCATTGTCAGAGCTGTCAAAGCAATCTCCTTAATATTTTCTTTTTTTTATGTTTAAATTTTTAGCTTCTTCATTTGCGTGTGATTGATTTTGGGAAACATGCCAAACACAACTTCTCAAAAATAAAATGACTTTATGCGCATTCCAGCATTTATGTAGTTATTTTTCAGTAGTTAGATAATGTATAATACACTCAGATAGCAATAGGGGTTGAGGGGAGGGTTCCTCCAATCATGTTTTTGCTGGTATTTCCTTTAGCCAATGAGCTGGAAGTAGAGCAAATTTTACTTCCTCATTCATGCAATATTAGTAGTCTCCAGGAGTGGGTCTGCAACAATAACTCTACATGCAATATTAATGGCTTGTGTCTAAACACAGAGAGGGTGCTGCTAAACACGCACATACACATATATAGACAGGCAAACACACATCTGCTCTGTGACTTCATCAGTTCTGCTTTCTGCTGAGCAGATGCAGGGGCCTGCCAGGCAATTAGTCGCCTGCGATGATTTTCTTTGAGCCCTCTATGGAGAGAGCAGCTGAGTCTATCCAAGTTTGTGAGACAGCGACATTTGTGTGTGAACAGGAGCATCACAAATATACTCGCGCGGTTCACGTGTGCAAATGTGTGTGTGAGTGTGTGTTGTTAGGCAATGAGCCCCTTTCGCTGCACCTATCATGTTTCCAGAGAGCCGAAAAGGGAGCACAACCTAAAAATGCCAAGAGCTGACATCGCTCTTTCTTATCACTTTAACTCAAGTACACAGAGAGGGGGAAAGGTTGCACGTTCTGCAAAACAAGCCTTTTTTATGTTGTTTTCTTCACATATGAATGTCACACTATTCCTTAAAATAAAGCCAAAATGTTTAAAAATGTGTTTCAAGGACCAAGGTCAGTGTTAATATAACTGTGCGCCATTCTGTTGTAAATTACTCTAGGAAACTTGTATATTCAGTACAAACTGGCATTTCAGACTGAAGATTCAACAAGTAGATAAACCAGATGGACCAAATTATCACAAAAACTCCATTTTTGTGACACTTTTGAAGCATGGCCCGTAAAATATGTTTAAAAGACAAATTATGCCTTTGAAGTTGTTTTTGCCAAATGTAAACTGTGTCATGAAATTTGTGTAGTACACACAGTGCTGAGCCACCTGAAGGTACACGGTGTAATCTGGTAGAGGAAAAGAGGGAAAAGAAGAATAGAGCTGAGACAGTATGAAAGGCAGACGGACCAAGGAGAGAAAAAGAGAGAAGAAAGAGAAGCATCGAGGTTACTCATCAGCTGGCAGAGATTTGCACAGGCATGGACACTGTTTTGTGCTCGTGAGGGGATCACTGTGGAGTCGTCACACAGACACAGATCAAAGAGCTCCCAACAGGCCCCCTGATCTTTTCTCGAGTGAATATAAACCAGGGGAAACTCTTTAGGCACCACAGATAATTCTGAACGTTTTTATGAGATAAAGGGCACAATGAAGTAGCAAGAATGGTTGAATAAGTATATATAGGACTTTTTTTTCTTTTATAAAGGGAAAGAAAAGTTGATTAACCTTTTGATTGAAACAAAACATTATCTAAGCAGTATGCTGCTGATCTGTATTATGTTTCCCATCAAAGACTGCGATATGTAGTTAGGCCCATTAAAATGTTCATACACACATGGTAAATGTCCACACAGTTTTCTAAGGCTAACCTTTCCATTTCCACTGGAAATGGACAGATTTAACAATCCACTGTATCTACATTGCAGTAAAAAAAATGAACATAGTTTCTTAGTAACATATGGTTTAATAAGCCAGCCAAAATGGATTTATAAGGCCTTTGTCGCTATATATTTTACTAAGCAACAGTTAGCGTGCCCTTCATAATATTTGGACACTTGCTCTCCAAGTGGTGTCGATTAATCTGCCTGGAGCTGTGAGCTTGATAATAAACAGTCATCTTCAAATCAAACAGAGAGACATTCTTTTTTTTCTCTCACTCCATTTCTATCTTTTTCTTAATTCCAAACATTAAGATAACTATTGATTTAATTTTTCATGATGGAAAGGGAAGGAATGTCAAATCTCAGTTTAAAATTTCTTTAAAATTTCAAAACAAATTAAGGTTGCAAAGTCAGATGTGGCTTTTCTGCACAGTTTTTCTAAATACTCGAGTAGTTCTAGTTCTAATATACAAATGGATGTTGTGTGTGTGCAATAAATAGCTTTGCTTCAAATTCAAATATCATGAAAAAACAGTAAATGCTATCCAGAAACAGTAATACTTCCCCTTGAATGTTTTTACTTGGAAGTGATGAAAACCTCTTGATTGAGACCAAAGTCAACATTACTATTTCAGGTGAGAGGACAAGTCATGCTAAATCAAAACTTAAGAGAACTGTGTAGATTATTCATCCACAATTTGTATAAATTAAGTACTGTACATATTACAGTATACAGTTTGTGTGACAACTTCTTGTCTTTGACCTTGATAAAGTAAAATTTGGTTCCATGTGAATCTTACTTATTTTGAGCTAACCTGAAGCTTTTGCATTTTTAATGCATAAAGTTATTTGTTACACCGACAGGGAATTCAAATATTAAGCAGGTCTTACAAACCAAACTAAATGATAAATTCTACAAATTTAGTCATAAGTTTCTTTATACTCCCTAAAGACTCATCAGCACTTGCAGAAAATGCTACATGATAAAGTCCAGAGGATGTGGCAACTATAAAGGGGGGCTCATTAATCTTTGCCTTTTCTGAAATGTTTGTGGCTCATTTCAGCATCCCTTGCATAGTTGGCCATTTCATATCAGGAAAGAGGTTTTTGGAAATTCTCCTTCAGTCAGTATTCTGCATTGTGTAAAATTATTTCTGCAACAAGTGACAACAAGATTGTTGATATTTTTAACATTTTATTTAGAAAAAAATAGCCAAAGGTTGCCTTTTATGGCCTTTTGATATAAAGTTGCTAGGGGCATGTGCAGATTACAGGCGAAAGGCAGAGAACATATCAAAACGACATATTTCATTTGTAGTTGTGAAGCAATTACAATCGGCCCTATTGTCATTTATCCACATCACAAGAAAAAATTTAAAAATATCATGGCATAGAGGGACCGTGGTCTCTGATTGTTAGGCCTCGTTTATTTTAATAAAATACTGGAATGAACAGTTGTAATGCCGCTGGGATAATGAGGAAATGAAACGTTTAATTCAAAAAAAGATAATCCCCTGAAATCAAAACACGTATTTAAGTGAACTGCGAGAGCCTTGAAAGAACGGAGACTTGAGAAAGGGTCCAATTAACTCCGTGTAATTTTACGCCAGACACCTATAACGACCGCGACCTCATTAACTGGAAAAGTGGACGCGTGTTTTAGGACTACAAAGGTAACAAGCTGCAACCATGTTTCGCCAAAAAATATTTTACACGGCTTTTACTGCGGATTTTTATATTTTTTCTACTTTGCTTACATGTCTAATTATGTCTCACATCGCATCCCCTTGTCTGCGGGTGAAAGTAATGGCTTATTAAGTCCTACAACCTGAAGTCTGGTTGACAGTGAGACCTAGGAGAGACCCCCGGTTAAATTATTCAGTAAAGGTTCACGGCGATAAACCCGCTGGCAAATTAACGCGCGCGCGCGTGTGTGTGTGTCAGGTTCTCTATGTAGAAGCGCGGACACTAGTCTTGCGTCAGTATTTGAGTCCAAAATATCGAATTTAAATAAAAATAACACGGTAACACTGCTCAATATTTTTTAACCAATTTATTAGAGGGACTTGGACTTATCTGGCCATTTGAGTTTAAAGTTCAGGTCCCTCAAACTCAGGCTTTTCTAAGCTAAACTGCAGGTGCACTCGACACATGAACAAAAATACTCAACATCATAAAATATTAATCATTTATAAAAACCCACAATTCTACATGTTATAAAAACAGTATGACTAAAGAATTTTTTACCAAGATAAAAAGAAAGAATTTGAGAGTGAAAGAATTTAAAAAATATGTAGGTTATTCTTTTATTTTCGGTTTTAGGCCTAATTTAATTTGCAAATGATTCGACCAATTGACCATGCCTTCTGTTAGATATCTGATTAGAAAAAGTGGGAAAATCCCTCTTTGGTCCGTAAAACAGAAGTCTATATTATCAGGATTTAGCCAACACAAGTTACCAGAATTTTAAAAATAAAAGTAGGGCATGCCGCGTAAGTCATAAAAATAATAAGTCGGATAAAAATAAAGAATACTTTCTATCAATGATAGGAAAACGCTGCAATTACTAATCCTTTCAAATATAAGAAAAACAGCCAAAACTCCATTCATTTAAAAAACAAGAGAAAGAGGGAGACTTATCTGCACAATACAAGCAGGTCTAAAGTTAAAGGCTGTCACTCACATTGTGCCTACACTCCTAATCCTCAGAGCGCACCCGACGAAATTACGCACAAAGCGCAACACTTTATCTGAAAAAAATATTTTACTGCTGGCGTAGAGAGTATACACTGGAATTCGCCCGTAAGGTTTGTGTTTTCCTGTGTCGAACTGGGAGCAGCGGACAGCTCCTTGCGCCCAGACGCTGCTGAGGCGGACTGGAGCTTCTGCTCTGATTGGCTGCCTGCAATGACAGCTCTGCACATGATTGCAGGAAGAGAAGCCCGACCCCTTTCACTCTTCCTAAAGGAACCATTCATAAACTACACAAGTCCAGCTTACAGCTGAGTGTGGACGAAAAGTGAGCGGGGGCACGGAGGAGAGAATAACAGCAAGAGGAGATGAGCAGTCGCAGACGGTGTTTCAGCCTTTAGCATCTGCAGCTCAGGACACGGATGGTGACCCACAACCTGAATATGAATCTACCTAGCCCTGCTGGAAGTGCTCATGACTCGGACTGATATTTAGCAGACTATTACGTTGCATCCCTATCCGTTTCCTCCTACTCACACTGACGTCTATCCGCTGCAAAAGCAAAAAAAAAAAAAAAAACTTTGATTACACTCTTTTCCTGCACGGGGAAGCGTTTGCCTCTGGCTTTACCGGTAAGCATTGGATCCGTCAACTTACTGCGACTCTCCGGTGTACAGCCCGGACCTCTGCCCAAACATGATTGCGACGCAGGCAAAGCTGGTTTACCAGCTAAACAAGTATTACAACGAGAGATGCCAAGCTCGCAAAGCGGCCATTGCGAAGACTATAAGGGAGGTTTGCAAAGTGGTGTCGGATGTCCTGAAGGAGGTGGAAGTGCAGGAGCCGCGGTTTATCAGCTCCCTCAGTGAGATAGATGCGCGCTATGAGGGGATGGAGGTCATCTCCCCCAATGAGTTTGAGGTTGTGCTGTACCTTAACCAAATGGGGGTGTTCAACTTTGTGGATGACGGCTCCTTGCCCGGCTGTGCGGTGCTGAAGCTGAGTGATGGCCGTAAAAGGAGCATGTCGCTGTGGGTAGAGTTCATCACCGCCTCGGGCTACCTGTCCGCCAGAAAAATCCGCTCCAGGTTTCAGACCCTCGTGGCGCAGGCCGTGGATAAATGCAGCTACCGCGACGTTGTAAAGATGGTAGCGGACACCAGCGAGGTCAAACTACGGATCAGGGAGAGGTATGTGGTACAGATCACCCCCGCGTTCAAGTGCACTGGGATTTGGCCTAGAAGTGCAGCTCAGTGGCCCATGCCTCACATCCCCTGGCCCGGTCCAAACCGGGTAGCAGAAGTCAAAGCGGAGGGTTTTAACCTCCTCTCCAAAGAGTGCTACTCGTTAACGGGGAAGCAGAGCTCTGCAGAGAGCGACGCATGGGTTCTGCAGTTCAGCGAGGCCGAGAACAGGCTGCTAATGGCCGGCTGCAGGAAGAAGTGTCTGTCCGTCCTGAAGACTCTGAGGGACCGTCACCTGGAGCTACCGGGACAGCCGCTCAACAACTACCACATGAAGACCCTGCTGCTGTATGAGTGTGAGAAACACCCGAGAGAGACCGACTGGGACGAGTCTTGCCTCGGAGACCGACTGAATGGCATCCTCCTGCAGCTCATATCCTGTCTGCAGTGCCGCAGATGTCCCCACTACTTCTTGCCAAACTTGGACTTGTTTCAGGGAAAGCCTCACTCAGCCCTGGAGGCTGCTGCTAAGCAGACGTGGAGACTAGCGAGGGAAATCCTCACCAATGCTAAAAGTTTGGACAAACTATAAAGTAATTGCAAAGACGGAAGCGAGAGACATTTTGGGATAAAACTTCAGAGGACAAAGACCATTCTGCAACTAATTCTCCAAGCAATGTGAAAAAAAAAATCTAGTAAAATAATGCAGCGAGCAAACTTCAAACCCCCTTTTAAAATGGAGCAATTGGGCCACTGCCAGAGAGAAAGTGAAGGTACATTTTCAGATAAATGTAATAACTTTTAGTTGTCTTCTTTAAATGTTTTCACAAAGTGAAGAACTTTTTATTTAAATATATGCACAAAATCGTTAAGTGAAAGAATAAAATGTAGCGTGCCAAGTTCAATTTTTTTCATCATGTGACTTAAAAAGAAATGTTAATAAAATGTTGCAAATTAAATTACAACTTGGCCTCGTGTCTTGACGTGTTTTGACAGCTGATATGACAGGCAAATCTGTGGCTTTTTACTTTTGGTATTATTTGGTAAAGATATCAATTTATTTATTTTCACAAGAGAAAGCTGAGCTGTTAACAACACTCGATAAACAGGAAAGAAAAACTGCTTTTGCAAAAAAAAAATTAAAAATGGAATGTGCACGGCCGACTCTGGGCCATAAGTTATTTTAACAGTGCGTCACAGGCTAAAAGGATTTTCGAATGAATGTAAATCAACAGGCTCATGTTAATATATAGGCCTGGGAGCATCTCTGCTCTCTGTTTTAACAGTAGCACAAGCAGAGGGCCAACAGCTCAACTGAAGCTTTTACCTGATTAATGCTGTTGATTTTAGATAATGCAGTGTGGCTTACAGGAGACCTCTATAGTCAATATTATTTTGATAAACTCTTGTATAAAATATATATATGAGATTAATGGGGATTTTATTCAAGTTAACATCTTTAAACACATTGGCTTTATTTAAAAACAAATGGGCCTACAACAACAATTTCATGAATTGTTAAACTGCACCGACTGTACAACAAAACCACCTGTGGGTTAGTAGTCTAACATGAAGTCAGGCTACCACTGCAGTTACTAAAATTCCTCATAATTTTACCATACTTTTTTCTAAGTCCGAGCATCACATTTTTCGTGTCTTTTAAAAATTTCGTGATATTCCATAATTTCCCATTAAAAAATGCTCCAGATCTAAATAGGACATTATCGCTGATGGGAAAGTCTGGTCCATGTGCCTTCATGTTAAACCCACAAAGACAGTTTGGTCATTTATTCATAACAAAAACGCGCTTTTTTTCTTATTGCCATTAAACAACATTAAAGCTTAATTTACTTTACAAACTACTAACTAAAAAACAACCAAAAAATTGTGTTACGAGCAAAAATATTACAGTGCTGTACATAAGACTTTTCCTGTTAAGGCCTATTTATATTTTAAATTCAACGACAATCTGACAAGACATGAATCTCTCTTAACATTTTGAGATAAAAACTTAAAAAAAACATTTTAATACCATTTTTTTCTTTTTAAAAATAACTCACTGAGATATGCAGGCCTATTCGTCAGTGTTACATTTAAATGTAAAGCCTGCATGTAGCGTTCACCAGCACTGGATATCCGAGCATGGCTTCAATAAGTGACAATTTGAGACGTGATCAATGGAGCTCGAGTCTCTTACCTTTGGATCGATGGCCTTAAAGCCCGGCTCGTCTTCATCCACCTCGAAGTAGAGCTCGGAGGAGGTGATGGACAGGGTGCCTTTCACCACCACGGCCGGAGCCACCAGCTGAGCGCTAGTGCTTAAGTTTACTGGGCCTGGAGGAAGAGACACATGCCGGTCAGAAAAACAAGCAGCATGTCGCTCCTCTCCAAGTGGGGGAATAACGCTGGCTTTTTAAAACGCCACCGACGGTAAAGGTAAACTTGTAAAACTCAACACAGGATTTAACTGAGTTCATAGCTGTTGAAAATACACCGCAGGCCTTCAATTCAAAACATGGTTCAATAAATAAGCTGATCAGTGGAAAAGTTACGAAAAATAAATGACGATAATTTTGTCTATTTTTATAGATGAGCCTGTTCATCAATAGAATAATGTTTACAGCCTGCGCATGGGAGTTGCAGCAGACTATAGCCTATTAAATTACGAGGCACAATATGCTTCATATATTGTTTACAGTCTAGTTTTTCTCCTGTAATAGATCCTAATCGGAAATTAATCGATGAGGTCAAGATAAGAATCTAAGACCCATACAGGCTGCCCTTTATATTACATAGTCTATGCGTAAAGGCCCCACTCTTCGAAAATATATGATAAAAAAGTATCCTAAACTAATGATAAACAGTTTAAAACTCTAAGATAGAATT
>JAPZDV010000020.1:3938478-3963353 GCA_029814665.1 Acanthurus lineatus
GATACTTTTTTAAACACTTAACAAATTAGAATTGCTTCACCTATCTACAAAAACATAGTACGCTGTTGTGTTTCCTGCTTTATTGTGATCCAGGACTACAAAGCTCAGCAATCTCATCTAGCGAGGTTGTCTGCTATTCATGAGCTCCTCCTCCCCTCTCTCCATCATATGGCTGTGCCCATTATACAACACTTATAGCCTTGTGTGTGTTTGTCTGTGCATATGTGTGTGTCTGTGTCAAGTGCAGCAATTCCACTGCAAGGTGATTGAGGAGATCATGTAAACAGAAGTCTGACTAACTATAATGGCCATGCAGTTATCACTTCATTCAAGAAAATAACCTGGAAAGATAAACAAAAAGCATTAGCAGGATAAAGTCTGTCTCAGATTTTAAATACCACTATTTGTTTACCTTTGTACAGTTTTTTAATGCTACACATCTTGTAACGTGGTGCTGTAACTGGGCCAGAATTTAAGCTGATTATTGCTTTTTGTAAGACTTTAAATACAAATAATAAACATTTTTTTGTTCTTTAATTGTTTTATATTACCAAAATCTTTCTTCTACTGATTGTGTTTATTTATAAATTATTAGCTGCAACTGCAGTAAAACAAAAAAACTAAAGAATTAATACAATTCCCTATTTGTCAGTCTATCTATCATAAATACCAGCCTCTAACATAACAAATCTTACATGTTGAATTCCCCTGTTTTATCCTCTCACAGCGGTACTGAACTTGAACTCAGATCCGAGGGTGGGGGTGTAAAGTAAATCTAGTGTAGGAATACAAGCTCAAGATCAGTAAAGAATGATTCACAGTCATGGACTCTCTATAACGGGGACATTGGTATTTTATGTTGCCTTTTTGCTGCTTTGGTTGCACAAGAAAGTGCTGGATTCTAAAGATAAAGGCGATTTTTTGGCTAATGGTGAAAGTATCGTAATAAATGACCTGCTGGTCCCACGGTGTAATTACAGTGGCTGGAAGCATACCAATCTATCACGAGGAAGAGGAGGGGCTGACAAGCTGCAAAGGGGTTAGTCAAAGGAGATAGCCTTTGACTAACTACTGGCCCCGGACAATCGATATTGTGCAGATATTGCATCCAGGGAGAAAGGAGAAAAAAAGCCCTAAAAACTTCCCAAATGGTTTTTCATTCAGATATTGATCAGCACCCTTTTATCATGACCTTGCTCCACCAAGGCCATATACTTTCTTAAGGGTATATGAAACTCATAAATCTGAGAGTAGCTACAGAGACACACTGGGCTGTGAACAGCGAGGCAGTGAGGCAGCGGATGGTGTAATTGGTCTTTCTGGGATGGCGGGCTTCTTTCATACTTCATAACAAAGATTCCATAACATTCCTGAGTTACCAGGAAGAGGACAAATGAAACTGATGTGAAGATGAAGAAGAGAATCTTGAGGATGTGAAGGTGCTAAGGGAAATTAGTGAAAATGGGAACCTCTTTTTATTTTCACCTACAGTTTATATGACACAATAAAGCAACATATCATTGTATCACTGTGCTTTAGAGCTCAACAATGTGCAAAAAAAGAGAAAATACTGTTACTAAAATTTTAACAACACGGCCAAAAAGGCACACACTTTACTACTGCTACTATATGTAGGCACTAATTCCACAGTAAGTGTTATATATCAAAACAAGGGACAAATAAAACTACTGAAACACACAGTGTGTAACCATGGATGCCGGTGGGCTCCGAATCAAAACAATAGCAAAAGACAAACCTCTTGAAATAGCATGGGATCATGTTGTCTTTTTTGTTAAACAATAAAAGGAATAAGTAATGATTTCTTATTTTCACAAAAGCCCATCTAGGGATGGGTGTTGCAAATTAGTGTCTGTTATAAACACCATTATATTTGCATCAGACAGCTGTTCAGTTTGTCTGTGTATATTGTATCTGTCCCTATAAGATAAAGCATAAACAAATAAATGCATATAATATGAATTTCTCTGTTTTAAACGTTGTTGGAAATATTTAGAATAACACAAGTGCAAGACTCAAAATAAATAAAAATAGGTCTTGTCGTTTTCAGACATTTTAATGGGGAAGTGTTACTTAAAATACCCTTAAATAATAAACTGATCTCATATATAGTTTAAAATCAATCCAAATGAACATATTTCCAACATGACAGGTGGTATCAAAACTAAACCTATAAATTATAAACCATTTCCACACTAATGATTAAAAGTACCAGTTTTAGCTTAACCACTTGCCTTCTGTTGTCACTTTAAATGATCCACTGAGTGTAAGTTTTTGAGTCACGGTCTACACTGCAACACTTAACCAAGCTAACATATGGACATCATCAGCTGTTAATATGTTCCCCCATGACACTTTGTTACTATTCCTTACAGCCCCAGCCACTGTACTGTATATACAGTCGAGGTAAATGTTATCATTAAGGCTATATTCTAATTCATATCCATGAGCCAGACTGCACGGTAGGGCCTCCGTGGCACGTTATTTTATGTAACTGATGGAACGCAAGTCTGTCAAACTCGAACAGTCTCCCCAGAGATTTAAGGAACATCCTTTTTGTCCCCGTCACAACTTCTCTGTCCCAGACACATGTCACTGTGCATGATTAACGAGGTGGAGGGTTTCACGTTAAACCCGTTTAAGGACTTCGGTGTTGGAGATTCCAGCATGATACACAGAGTCTCGTTTACAGAGATGAAGATAACTAAAGGCAGGCATTGCTTTATGCAGTATGTTTATGCCATGTGTTTATGACTGTATCAAGGCAGATGGATGACCACAACTTGAGCCCCGGCTAATTGGTTTTGAAGTAGTCGGAGATCCGGACTAAAAGAAACAACTGTCTCTGCCTTGGATGAGACAGGAGCTGCTGAGTGCCACAGCTGCCACTGCACAGTATATGCAGGGTCATGTTTGTGTTTAGACGGCAAGTATTTATAAGCAAACCAAAAGCCATTATCAGTTAAATATGACCACCTAAGTACTGTACAAGGGACATTAGGGGACTTTTTCAATATACGAAAGGGCTCATTTCAAAGATTATCTACTATACATGCACTTTTGAGGCCATTCTGACTTTTTTTGGCGAAACAAAAGATTAGAACACAAAAAATGATCAACAGAAGAGTGCAGAAATGTTTCTTATAGGGAAATCTGGTGCATTAATCAGAAGCAAGTAAGATTGGGGATCCGGCTACAGTGTTTATTCTATTCCCAAATGCAACAAAGGCAATCTGATGGTCAGATAAGTCAGCAGCTGCAGAGTTTTCCATCCAGCAAACAAGACACACTCTCAACCTTTTACATACAGATTTGTGCAATCACTCATCGCTATGGTTTAATATATACTGTAGCTAGAGGAAAGGATGTGGAGAAAAAAATGCCCCTGTCTTGTCTTTATCTCCATCTTAACTTTTGATGCTTCAGTAACAAATATCGCTCTCTCATCCTTTGTTCCATCCATCTCCTGTTCTCTCTCTCTCTCTCTCTCTCTGTCTGTCTTCCTGCCCCTCTCGTGTCGTGCATTTCCGAGAGTCAGTGTACTCTAAACAGTTATGTTCTTGTTTCCTATGGTTATAATCTCCACTGACGTGCTGGAGTCCCATTTCCTTTTTCAGCTCTGCGTGCACAGTACCAGCGCAGCCGTAATGTACAGTGTGTCTATAAAACATACACGCGAGGCAGCGCGGACATTGTGCAGACCTCCGCTTTAACACATGCATTACATTCAGTATTATGTATCATAATTGTGATTTAAGTCTGGAATGAAAGCATACAAGCAGAGATGAATCTGGCTGCTGCTGTTTCTCATGCAATCATTTTTTTTTTTTAAAAAAAGCTCTACGTGAACATGAATGTGCTTACTGTAATCAGCATATCGTCAGGGTATGTTCAGAGCATAAATAACTGTTACCACCAGGGTTTATGGTAACAATCGAGAACAGGAGGCTTATCCAATGGGAGAAACTAACAAGGTAGCTAACGACAAGACAGTGAACAGTTGAGCTGCATTTTATGGTTGATTAATTGATAAATAAAACTAATTACAGCCCTTGAAAGACCATTTACCCAATCTTTTTAATATAATAGAATAATAAAAATCTGCTTCAGTTTGATTTTTTTGTGTGTGTGTGTTTTGTCGGTGGTATATTTGGTCATCCTTAGTTTGTGCGGCTAAGCTGGAAAAAGTGATGTCACATGCTTCTGTGGACCAATCATAATTCGGAATATCTGTATCTGATTACAGTTGTGGGGTTGTTTGCTTATAATTGACACCACTGTCAAAATCTGCTCTACTTCAGATCATTATCAAGGAAAAAAGCCAGACATTTGTCACCCCAAGCTTTTTAAATCGGAGGATTTGTTGCCTCTTTACGTTTTAGGTCACTAAAAATTAAATACATTTGGGCAAAACAATGTTTGACATAAAAAAATTTGATGATTTTGAATTGAGCATCTTTCACTTCTAATTCACACTGTATAGACTTAACCATGAGTCTATTAAAGCAATTATTCTAAATGTAAAGATATGCAGCTTTTCTTTGCTTTACTAGTGTAAACTGGATAATTTGGGGCTTTGGCCTTTTGATTGAATCTAACAAGTAATTTACAGTCATCATGTTGAGCTTTGTGAAATAGTGACACGTTTATCACTATTCATAAACATTTTTCATACAAAACAATTAATCTTAATGATACGACAATCATAAGATTAAATGATGAAAACAATCATCAGTTGCAGTTCTTATGAGAGGCACTGATAAGTGGTATATAAAGAGAATTGACAAGTAAATCTAACATTGGTGCTACAGAATTTCTGTTTATGCAACAATTACTGTGAAACAGAAAGGACTTGTAAACAGAGATCAGTTGATTAACATAAAGTAGTTAACAAACTACTTAAAACAACTGATTAATTATTTGGGTTATCATTAAAAGAAGGTCCAACACACTTCATCCAGCTTCATAATTAGGATTATTTGCCACCTTTCTGGTTTGATTCGCTCTTAGTTAAATATTTTTTTGTTTAAACTGTTGGTAGGACAAAACTAGAAATCTGACAATGTTGTGACGAATATTTTTTACAATTGTTAACAATTTACAGTTAAACAAGAAGAAAGTTTACTGATTAATATTTCAAAGTAATCTCAATAATTTAAAATGGCAAATAATATTAGCTACTGCCTTAATAAGCAACAGAACGTGTATACAAAGAATTAGTTGCCCTGTAATTCTATTGAATTCTTTAGATATCAGTGAAGCAATTATTTTGTCTTTTATTAGAAAAACTAACAGGAAAACTAAAAAGCTGGTCTGACAAAATCCCCCACATCATAATGTGTAAACACGATTTTACACACCCCTCTGTATCACTATAAGATAAGAAGGAACAACCTCTTTTTTCTTTCTTTTTTTTTAAACTGTGAATGTTCTGCTCCGGCTTCTTTCCCTCAAAAGTGTGCTGCCGAAATGACATAGCACAAGATAAAATAGTAATGCTAATATCAATAGTTTGTCCATTACAGGTCAGCTAACTGTCCAGCAGAACAGTTACAAAGCTGTTCGTTTTCGATCTCACAAGGCCGATCAATACGGGGGCATACTGTTTCAATTTTGCCGGCATTGATTTTCTCTATAACACTCCAACCCTAAAGCATTCGTCTTTCTGAAGGAAGGATGATTTGATTTACTGAAGAAAAATTGGAGTGCACATCACAAAGATTTTTTGCCGGGCGGGAGTGTGACATGCCAAAAGATGGATGTCCCTTGGCTGGGAAGCCTCTAGCCTAAGGGCGTCCATTAGAGCAGTGGTGCTGCAGAAAATGAGCTGCTTGTATGAGGGAGGAGGAGCAGAGCGAGAGGAGCTGGTGCTCGAGGTGTGTGTGTTTTTGGAGGGGGGACATGCTGTAGGTGAGGATTGTTGGAATAAACCATGAACAAAAAGGAAGCTGATGCTGTAAAAATGTAAGAGGGAGACAAAGTAGGAGAATAATAAATGCCATTGACTTACCTCACCTAAACCTCTGCATCTTGAATAATGTTTCCATTTGCCTCAAACAGACTGACTAAATCAGTAGATTGTCAACAATATCAGTATAAAAAAGTGTGCACACTGCTTTTATGTCACACTTCAACCTTTTCTCAGCTGCCGCCACCTTCCTTTTACTTCCCCCGCTCTCTGCATCCAGAGTGAATTTCCATGGTACATTAGTCAGCCTATTAGAATGCAATAAAGAGAAGGTATGAGAGAGGAAAAAAGAGGAGAGTAGTGCACATCCCCAGAGACTGTGAGTTGGCGTTCTCCATCATCTGCCCTCATCTCCCCTCTCTGTCCGTCGACTTTGTCTGGGTGTCATATACATGAAAGATGATTCCTGACCCAAATAAACACTGCAGCAGTCTGGATGCTCAGTGGACCCAAGCTCAAGGAAAAAAAAAAATCTGAAGAGATGTGGGGAGAAAAAAAATGACATCTGCCACTTGTTTCATTTGTGGCTATCTTGCTAGCTGTTCATTTACTTTTTTCCTCCCTTAAAAAGACAGCAGGCTGCTATGTTGTGCACTCGAGTCTCAAGGCGCCGGGACAGAAATGTATGGATGAACAGGTTGTCGACCTATCTGTCTGGCTGTGGATCTGTCTTTGTCTTGACGCTAGATGACAGACAAGGGCACAAAAACGAAAGATGCTGCCTCTGTCTGGTGGAGGGAATCCTCCCCGGACGCCTGGTGATATGACTGAAGTAGAGAGCGAAACAAAAAAGAGTAAAAGGACAAGGAGTGAGAGAAAACGAGAAATTGCATGTTGTGAAGAAGAGGAAGAAGAGAGAGGGAAGACAGAGCAAGGGAATGGAAAAGGGAAAATCACCTAACACCTCTTTTCTCCAGAGGCCAGGGCCGCTGTAAGCTGGATATTAAGACACAAATTGCATTCAGGCGGGTCACACTGTGTCAGAAGATATTAGATGCCTGCCGTGAGGAAACAACAATTCCCATCAGCCTGTGAGAAAATAATATTTTCATTTTCAGACTCTTTATTGAATGGAAACTTTGGGGAATACGTTTTTATGGTGTGTGAGCAGGCAGGCTTGGATTTTTACACCCAAGCAACAAAAGGTCGTAATCATAGCTGTGTATTGTCTTTGTGTTCCTGGATTTCATTTTCACAGCTGGAGAAAGGTCGCAGGTTTCATTGTGTGTATCCGTCCTTCCCCTCCAGTCTATTTACAGGCAGAACACGTTGCAGCCGGTAAATAATCAGGGAAAGAATATCTCTTATTATTAGGACGCCTGCAGGTATGCAGGTGTGCTCGTGACATTTTTTTCTCTGTGTCCATCTTTCCTTTAAAGTTGTTCTTTTTCTGTGGTTTTGCAGCACCAGATGTTTCTCCTGTGCCCACATGCTACGGTCTCCACCTGACCTTCACAGTAATTGACCAAAAATATTGATGTAATGGCACAAGACTGATTGTGATTTATTAAAAGAGCGCTGCACTCCAAGGCCCAGTGCCAATGGCTCCCTGCGCCCATCGGCAGCCATTAGGAAAACCATCAATAGCGCGACGGCATAAAGGGCCAGTAATGGGGGACTTTTCTGGCCAGAGATTGTAGAACACAATCTCCATAGTAAATAGCATAGCCTTGTGTGAGTACACATGGAGACCACTAGAAAGAATGAGAATGAGATGGCATCAAGGAAAGAAAAGTATTACAAATAATACACTGCATCCTGATATAAGGGGGAAAAAAAGAAAAGGACAACAAAGGCAGCCAGAGATAGACTCCTGATCCAACAGCAAACCAACCCTCCCCAGACGAGTCTCTAGAGAGTTGGTTCAGCCTAACAAGCGTGAGCCAGCGGCCGTCTCTCCAGCTCACCATTACACACTACCTGCACAAACAGCCATCATTAGGGAATAGCGGCATTGGATTCTGCTGCCTATTTGGCGAAACAAACACAGAGGATAGGTTTCCCTCTGTTCTTAATGGGAGCAGAGCTGTTTGAATGGCTTTCATCTCTCTACCGAGTCAATGTATCATTCAACCCACAGCTGACATTTTCACCTTTGCAAATCTAATTAAATCACAGTCATGAGTATTGGGGGAAGAGAAAAGATTATGATCAAAACCATTACAGTCATTTGAATATTATGAGGTGGAGGAAATGCCATGAACACAGTTCAAAAAACAAAAAAAACAAACAAACAAAAAACAAAAAAAAAACAGGTGCATCCTCTTGATTAAAGGCTTATTGGACTATTCTTCATTTAAGTAACACTTTCACTTGCTGACGTTCTAAAAAAAGGCTGCATAAAGTGAGACCCAAGGGCCAAATTGGCCCACCATGAGAGTGAAACTGACCTGCCTAATGTCTGTGACATAAAACAATTAGAATTACTCAAAAAATATACTATGAAACACGTCTTTTTATTAATGCACTTAATATAAGGATCGTAAATTATTAATTTTTGCATCATTTCTTCTACAATAGGTATTTGCTTATGGCACGTGGCCCACCAATAAGTTTCCTCTATTTGGAAACTCATACTCAAAAATATCCTGGCATGTGGGGCACAAAACACAATAACAATAGAATATATATTATCAAAGAATCATTTGTCATTTTTACATGTACCAAAAATATATACACAAAACCTGCCATGTAAAAAAGAATTAAATATACGTGTAAATAATGAAATATGCGTTATGCACATAAATGTGTCAAGCTATGAAACTGAGCAAAGACAGAATTTTCCCAGCATTACAATAAATTCTAAAATGTTTTGCAAGGTGAAGTCTAATGATCATCTTACTTAAAAATATGGTGACAACTTTATGATGTGAAACATTTCTGGTTATAAAGTTCCGTTTCAGTCTTGATTTTAGACACAGATTTGCTTTTTTTACCTTATGGAAGAGCTTCCCCAGGCTCCGTGTTTGTCAGTCAGAATGTTGACTATCTTCTGGATGAGCTGTGTGGCCGTCACATGGTCGCGATACTTTGCTGCCCGGATCAGGTGGTCACACATTTTCTCCTCATCTCTCTTCTCTGCTGCATACTGAGCACAGTTAGACTGGGGAAGAAAAAAAAGAAAAAGCAAACTTTAAAAAAAAGAACACATTGCACACTCCTTAACAGAAGGCATCACAAGTGTGTGCATTGCAAACCCATGCATAAATGTTCCAAAAGAATAGATCTAAAAATATATAAACCATAAGAGAATGTTAGCGTCTTGAAACAAACTACAAGAACAAGTCTGTAGAAAGAAACAACACAAAAACGCAAAAGTGTTTCATATATAGAAACTCCACTCTGAGTAGAAGCAAATGAAAAGCATAGGGTCATTTCTGTCCTCATGTCATGTTGATTAATAACAGTGGACACATATTTACTAATGCCCTCCGGCACACCAAATCACACGATACCCACAATGCACAGGGAGGACATTTTTCTCTGTCTGAATTTGTTATCAGAATGGGCCTTTGAACTCTGCAGTGATGGTAAAAGTAAAACACCTTTTGAAAATAGCTGTAATTTGAAACAGTTTTTTTTCCCCCAATCTTACTTTCAGAATCAATTTGAATTGCAAACTCGTGGCTCACTTTGAAACAATTGTTTAAAGTTATATTCTTATTGAAGGTGAGCAAAAGGAAGGGGAGGGATAAAACACGTGCTATGTTTAGTACAGAGAGCCATACAGATGATTGCACTTGCAACTGAGCATTTATATTTTCTTGGAGGGCAGCTAAAGCAAATGGCTGCAGTATTAAGAGCAAAAGCTTATTCAATTATTAATGCTGCTGCAGTTTTACATTACTGCCCTTATCAAATTAACCTTAACCTAACCCATTGGTAGAACAGTGATACAGTAGGGATTAACCCAGATGCACTGCTGAACAAATGCAACCTGCTTTTCCAAAGTTACCAGTAAAGCGTTTTATAATGGGTCCTCCTCTTCAATTTGAACGACAACATTTCATATCTGACAGAAAATCTATAGGTATAAATCACATTAGTGGGGCTTTTCTGCAGGCTGCTGGGCCTTAATTATCAATCTATGTCTCTTTGTGTGGCATTAAAGTGGGCCTTGACCTTCCAGCATTATGACCTGGGAAACAGGAAAATAAAGGGAGTACGGAAAAGGAATTTCTGAGTAAGTGTTTCAAATGTTCGACCAGAGAATGCTTTGCTTTGCTGTGTGTATGAGTGTGTGTTGCATGTCCATTAATCTTGATCAGCGGCACTGACGGCTAGCGGGAATTGGAGCAAAGGAGAAAGTGGACCAAAGGAAGGGACTTAGAGGGTGGTGTTCAAAATGTTACAATTCTAGTTACATTTTACTTCAAATTATTGCATAAGACACTCTATGTTCTGCTTTAAACCAAAAACAATGTTAATCTGTTACACTCAGAAATACTTCCCCGGACATTTTATACATGATTATATGATCCTTTTTAGAAAATTTTAAATGCTTATGTGGATTTCCGTCCTTAAAACTGATGTAAGTAGCACGCCTATAAAGAGTCAATTTCCATCTGTCCCTGTCTGAGACACGTAAAGTCTGCAGTACTAATCAACAGTGCTGGGTTCAAACTCATAACCATAAACAAACACTTCATCACCTGTGTGTTGAGCCTGCCCAAACACCCAAACCCTCCATGCCGTAATGGGCTTTCCTCATATCTGAAGCCAAAGTCGACTGCAGGAGAAAAGGCCAAATTCACAGACTCACCCCTAAAATAACAACCAAAAAAGCTGAACACATGAGTAGCGCCATTAAAACCTAAAGTTGGGTTTGCTTGTAAGTGGAAAAGACAAGTCACTGTTAATTCCAGGGGTCATTCCATTGATGTGAAGTCAGAGAATATGCTACGGTATTATGAAGGACTTATTATGTTATGTTATTATGAAGGTTAAAGCAAATAACTAAATTTCCCAGTTGGCTCCATCATGTATTCATGTCCACTCAGGTCCACGGACAGCATTAAGACCCAAAAACTAAATAGGAACGTTTTGAACATTTTGAAACAAACTGTTTTTTCTTTAAAGGAATGTTGAGGAAACATGAGAAGTAAATTAAAGAGATATGTTTCCACTTCCAATTAAAAGCATGCCTCTTTTAGAGTGACTGAACCAGTTCGTGTGTATATCTTGACAAGAAAACAACCACAAGACATGCCCAGGGACAAGCACAACCGTCCGCCAAGTTAAAAGAGTGCAACTAAAGAAAAACCGACGGCAGACTATGCTGTTAGCTTCCCGCCCAGACAGCCACCAGGGCACAACTTCCTGGCAGTGAGACCATTATGACTTGCGACACTGTAATCATGGGCAGCACCTTCCATTACATGGCCTGGCTGACAGGGTCGGGCTAGTGTGAGTGCCTGCTCTGCCAGAGGAGACAGCTTGGTGAAGACGAAATGATAATGGCTGGCATTAATCGAGTCAATTACACTGAGTTGTGTCTCCCATAATTCATCAACAGTTCAAATAAATAACTATGGATGTGTGCTGGAGTTTGGGGAGGAATTAGGCTGCTGAGGCCGTGACTGAGGAATGGAAAGAAGAGTAATCATCTCTTAAAATCACACACTGGCGGAAAATAGCATTTCGAGACAAAGCTTAGGAATATGTGCATTTTAATAACATTTCTGAACCTACTTTACATCAAGTTAATAACGCACAAACCAGCTATTTTTCTGTAAATCACTGCAACTCGCCCATGTTTTTATCATGCTGATTCTACACATAATAAGCAGGGGAAATGAGGAGATGAGTTTCACCGTGTTTGTGTTGTAACAGTGTTAGCCTTATCTAAATGCTGTAGTTGTTGTCAGATGATGCCTTGGCTCCCCCTCCTCCTATCCCTTGCTGGGTTGATGGGGTTAACCAGTATAATAGGCTGCAGAATGGAGGCTCATTACAAGATATCAGCCCTATGTTTATCAATTAGAGTGACAAGAGAGAGAGGTCTAGTGGTGGTGCTGTGCCACAGAGCCTTCAACATGCCGACTGACAAAACAAGGGTCTCAAGGTTCTGCCGGAGAACAGGGGGAAGAAACAAAACCAGCAGAGATGTTATTAAAGCGCTTGATTTGCAGTGTCTTGACATTGGTGGCACATCAGGGCTACACACTTTCCAACACTGGGCTATCGCTCTGTGAGAATCTCCAATTTCTCACATCCGTCGACAAGCACTCCCAGAGGGTTTCATTTACAAACGGGTAGAGAAACTGTCCAGAGGAAGGCGAGGCATCAGGCTCGTCCTTGTCTGGTATCAGAGAATGCAAATATACCACAAATAAATTCCTCCTGGAACACAATGGAGGTCTAGGGAGACAAGAGGATGAAATGAGAAAGGATGGGGGTTGCGAAACAAAAGTAGATGCTGAACCAGTCCACCAATTGGTTTCAAAGAGATTCTCTTGCACTTGATCTCTTGCCCTCGAGTTTTCAAATTGCTACATAAAATGTCACCAGGGGAATTCAGACAATGGGCTAGGGAAGAAACGGGTGAAGGGAAGAGGAGGGGGAGAAAAATGAGGGCTTAAAAGTACAATGGCGAACAAAAGTCACCAAATGACAATGCCTGACAGCCACTTCAATTCTGAAATGATGCCCCTGTCATGCCGCGCTCCCAAGTATTGATTTTTTTTTCTTCTCTCGGAGCACAGAAGGAAAAAAAAAATCATCTAATCCAGTTGAAACAGATCCCTGCTGCTGGCACCGGCCCATTGCTAGCGGCCATCAAGGTTAACGCAGGCGCAACACTTATCAAAGTATCTCTCTCCTCCCACTCCTCCTCCTCCGCTCCCCTGCTCCTCCCCAAACGCTGTCTGTTGCTGATCTTTAATGGCATGCTCAGCTGGCAGCCTCTTCATCTCTCCTACCCAGAAACCTCTTTTCTCTGCAAAACTGCGTCCTCCTCTCGCCACATCAGTCTGTGTTTGCTGCCATCTTTATACAATGACTCCAGCTCAGCTTCAAGGTCATGCCATGTGAAAAATCATACGTGTTAAACTGTCGTCTGGAGGTGAAAAATAGTTAAATGAAGGAAGGACACGACCAGATAACAAATATATGTCCTCTGGATTGGCTGGTGCCTAAAATTGTGAATTGAGGGTAGTGGCACTGAGGTCAGGTTGAACTTGAAAAAAATTCGATCAGGAACATGAAATTTAAGCAAAAACAGATCTTATTTTCTACAAAATGAAATGTTGAAAAGGCTAGAAAACACAACACACAGCCCTGCATAAACTGAAATATCACTGTAATATGAGGAGTTTTATTCAGAACTGCAGGCATAACTTCAGCTCCTTAAAGAGAAAAAAGGAGAAAACGAAAAAGGGAAAAAACCTGAGTATTCTCCCACTGAGTAAAGAGACTGTCAAAGGAAAGTCACAAGTAAAGTCATATTTCGAGGTTAGCTGGTCTCCCAGAATGATGGCAGCTGCAGAGGAGGTACCTGGGGGCTTCATTACGCAGACAAGTCAGTTGGACTGAAACTACCGCTCCACAACCATCTTCTCTCCTTCCATCTCCATGTGTTTTAAGTGAAACAGTCCAAGTCAGTAAAAAGAACACACATCTACCAAAAAGGGACAGAAAGCACTACTATCTTGCTATACATTTTGACAAACAGCATGATATTTTCAGATATCTACATCTTTCTGGTCTAATGGGCTTTTTTTCCACAAAATAAATAATTTCTCATTTCAGCTCGATTTTTGGAAAAGCACCAGCATCCTGACGTTTATGCAACAATGCTATCACAAATACAGACATGCACTTCTTCTCTTGACAGCAGTTTTGGCCATTATGAGGTGTTCAAGCATCCAGCCCTGCTGACATATTACATTACAGTTGGGACAACTACATGACAGCAAGCTACAGTTGGTGGCAGCCATCAGTCTGAGCGCTGAGCATGATGTGGTGTAAATAGCCTGTGGGAGTTGTGGTTCTCTGGCTCTTCCTTTGTTTGAGTAACCTTTGTTCAGCATATTGCTTCTGTTTTAACAATATCAGCAATTCCCTTGAACAGTCTTTGTGGAATCAGTGAACTTTCTTGTCTAGTGCTTAAAATTAAATTTGGGTGTATGTTAATAGCTTGAGTTAGGTCGTCTCTGGACTTAGCTTAAGTTATTGCAATACATCTTTTCTCAGGCTCTCTCTGTGACGCTCAGCTCCGTGATGCACAAGTTTCAAGAGACCAGAGCTATGATCATAGAACATAATGAGCATCAGCTCAATGTTAATGTCATTAACATGAGGAGGAGGACCATATCGTTTTACAAGCTCAGCAGAGGGAGGACAAAGACGCCGAGCACTAATTAGCTGCTATCGTCTGGCTTTCACAGGATCTCTCAGACAGTCAATTCAATTACTCCATATAACAGCAGAGGATGAATTAAAGGGGGGATATAAAAAAAAAGAAAAAGATTAAGCAGAAGGGAGGAGTAAGACAGAATGGGAGTGACTTGGGTCTTGCTCACTCTTTCCTATCTGGACTTTCTTATCTGCCCTTGTGCCCCTGAGCCCACCACATTTCATCCCTAATGAACAACCCCATAAAAAGAGGGAGTTCGATTTCTGTCTCTTCCTTTCTATCTCTCGGGCTGCCTCGCCTTCCTTCTACTCTGGAGGACATCGGAGTCTATCATTTGCTGAGCTGGGTAGCAGCATCCCATCTTCAGATCTCCTTCACATTAAGGATCCTTTTAGATAGAGAACCCTAAAAGGTAATTGGATTTCCCCCTAGTTATCTTCATCTGTTTCACCCTAAGCCCACTGTAATAACTTACTCTAAGGGCCAAAGATAACTCAATTCTGTCCCACAGAGAGACAGTGAGAGTGTGAGAGAGAAAGAGAGAGAGACAGCAAGAGAGAGAGAGCATATGTTACGTCTCTGAAGTAAAACGGGTATCTTAACCCTTTATCACTTCCTTCACAAGGATATGAACTCTGACACACAGCAAACATAAATTTGTTTTTATGCTTTGAATTATTCTCTTTCCTGGTGCCTTGGTTGGCATTCCCGCTGCCGTTTGACCACAAGAACAACTCTTAAATGCAGCATAGTATTATGAGGGAGGATGCAGATTGTGTGTTGGCAACTGATGCTGAATGACTTAGCAAAGCTCCTCACTTCAGCTGTGACACAATGATATTCTAAATGAGTCATTTTGGACGCCCTCGTTGAGGTTTTTTTCTCACACACAAAAAATAACCCAACCCAGTGTCACTGCAGCACAATACAAAAGAAACAACACTAAAAAAACTGGGACATAGCTGAAAATTATTTCCAAACCCTCCACCCCCACCCTCAGGGGGGATGTTTCATTGGCCTGTTTTTTTTTATTGTGGCAGTGCAAAATGAAACCGTTGGCTCCAGCAGGCTAAAGCTGAGCTTGTATGGAGGCAAAAATCAATACAGCAATATCAGAGCAAGACTTATCAGGGGTTCACTTCTTCTCAGAGGTCACTGAGGAGCAACTGCATTTAAGTGGGGAATTCAATTGTGAAACATAGTTTGGGACGAGCTCAGCCGAGTATCTGATTAAGGACAGCTGGAAGATTGCAAAGGTACAGTGAGTTTCAAATGACGACACCAAAATACAACTGAGGGAAAGTTATAGCTTTCTGCTAGTTGTATGTTTCCAGTCAACCGAATGGTAATTCATGTAGCTGATGGTCCTGCTTCATTTGAAAATGTAACAAACCCTGACACTGTTACACAACAATATTATGCTTTTATAGGGCCACAATGTGTTAAATATTTTACAAATATGACTGCATAAAGCAGGGCTGATGAGGAGAGTTCACAGAGTAAAACAGCTAACTACAAAAGAACAAAACATCCTTAGTTGCCTGTCATTTGTACTCTCGTATTAAACTGGCATCAAAAACTATTTATGTCAAAGTATCATGCACGTTGATAATCAGAGAAATAAGTGTATTCTTACTGAAGGCTAATAAAAAAAATAGTAGACTTGGAGAGGACTTGAAATCCGTCCTTTATAATGGTTTTTCTTATGTCCAGCTCTTGTCTAGACACAGAGCACATATATTCAGGGCAAATTGTAAGCAATATTCAGCTACATTAAAACATGTTGATAAAGAAAAAATACATAAAAAGCACATAAACAGGACTAACAACAACAAAATAAGCAAAAAAATCAATTAGATTTGAACAGCTCATGACGGTTAGTCTGTCATGCACAATGCCAGATAACTGCATGCCAGGTTAGGAATCGGGGCATATGCCATTGAGTGCGTGTTGCCGTGTTGTGTCCCTCTGTCTTCTCCATTTCCCAGAGAGCATGTGGCCTGCAGCCACGGCAAGAGGCCGAGGCAGAACAGGATCATTCTGGGCTGTCATGTGCAGACTGGCTGCCAAGTCTGTCTGCCAGCCAATGAGGCAACATACTCTGAGCCATTTTTACTTGTGCTGATCTGATAAAGTCAGCTGTCTAATCTGACATACTAGACATGCACTTAAGTACAAATACTGTATGCCTTTTTTATAAACTGGGTAATGCAACAGAATAAAAAAAATCTGTTACATCAACCCTGTAGAACTAAACCACGCTCCACCAGTCTGTGTTGATAATGAGAAGGTCAGATCATGTCAGATAATACTGTGCGAATGACTGACACTTGGTGCAGAATGAGTAATGTGGGTTACTGAAAACAGGATGCCAATTACACAGGAAAGCAGCCTATTTGAGAGAGAGAGCAAAACATAGCAATCACAGACAAAACTTTGATGTGCAAGAGTTGTGCCCCCACTCCTCTGATTGACTTTCAACACTCCACAGGGATTTTACTTTACCCAAATGTAAGGGAGACCCCTCCTTGAACCTTAAAAAAAGCATCACATTTTTACTGCAAGGAAGGGGGCTCAGGCTTGGGGGGTGGAGGTGGAGGGTTTACACACAGTCAACCCTTTAGGCCAGCACCTCTCAGGTCTGTCTGCAACTTTTAGTGCTGGCAGGTTCCTGAGAAATGAGGGAGGGATGGAAGAGAGGGGAGAATGCCATATTCCTGTCACTGGCAAAATACACCCCCAGCGGGAGTATAATGGACAGGATCTCAGTAGGTCAGGAAATGATTCTGGTGAGATTGAGAAAGCAGGGGGCAGTTAGCAGAGTCAGTCTGGGGAAGGGGCAACGAAGGGTGCCCATGGGTCAGGATAGAGTTGGCCCAGCGGCTGCACGTGAATGGCAACATTTGTGTTGAGCGCTGGTAGGAAGAGGTGGGGCAGAAGTTACGTTAAAGCAGAGTAGAGCTGCAGTTAGACGGAGAGGCACGGGGATAAATTAACACTACACAATGTTTGGTTAGTGATATGTGCCAAGCATGATCTCTAGCCTAAAACTACTACACTGTGTGTTTTTGTGTGTGTGTTCACCATTAGCATGGGGTTGTGTTTTAAAAGTAAACATTTATCCTCTAGGTTTGCTGTGAGAGATCTTAAAACTTGACGGACAGGTTTGAAGTAGTCACTGGATCAGCTCCATGAGCTCTTACTGACTAGAATATCAAACTATTAAACATTGCAATCAAATGCGTCTTAGAGCAACAGGCCTCAAGATACAAATGGAGTTTACTGCCTGAGCAAAGAAAGCACTCACACCTGTAAAATCTATTTATTCTGGATAGGCTTTAATTTTTTATACATTTATAATAATTTTGTTTTCTTAATTATGAAGTAATTATTAATAATTATGTCAACAGTAATTTTCCTCTAATGTGTGTGTCTTTGCGTTGGTCTCCAGAGCGGTGCAGCACCTTACCTCAAACTCTGCATGTTTATGGATGTCTTCAGCCCTCTGTCGGCTAAGAATGAATTCGGCTTCGTTTGCCACACGAACCAGGTGGTCCTTCATGGTGTGACTTAGCAGCCTGGGGAGAGACATGAACATCAGCCCAGTGAAATACTGCATACATGTATTTACAATTATTATTCTAACTCTTTATGAAAAGTATACGGATGTCACTTTACTTTTCAGTCACAGAGTGGGGAAATTTCAGACAGATGACAATACCAAAAAATCATATGTTTTTGTGTATTTAAAACATCTGTTTAACACTGTGGTGTCTAGTACCTCCGAGAAGAAACAACCATGTAATACCCATAAAACACTGAAAAAGGACCGTGAAAAATAAGCAGAAAATCTAATTTGGAAACAAAACCAAACCAGATAAATCTTGTAACTGGACTGCAGGTGCTAATTGATCTGTTAATGATATGCATCTGACAGGAGGGAGGATCTCGGCCCATGTTGCTACATATGTAGTCCACCTCCCGGTTCTTATCAGTGTTGATGAAACATGCATGTTATGTGTGTGCGTGTGTGTGTGTGTGTGTGTGTGTGTGCAGGTCGAAGAAACCCCTCTACAGCCCTAAAGGTCAGAACTGTGCAAAGTGGAACAATAACAGACTAGGGGCCAGAGAGGAGGGATGGCGCAGGCATGAACTGATGGTGAGGTGGGGGTTCAGGGGCCAGGGGATGACTGTAACCTAAGCCTGCTGTTTCAGCACAGGGCAGCAGGGGAGCGGAGGTGCTGGGGCCTCTGCAGCCTCTACGGCCCTGTCGGGGCCCAGCTATCAATAACCAAGACCCAGCCCTTCTTTATGGTAGCCTGTGCTTCAGACTGTACACATGAAAAAAACAGACATGGTACTTTTAAAAATACTTTTTTTCCCCATATATTCAAATTTTCTGCCGTATTAGACCACGGGCTTTCCAGCAGATCAGGTGGTGCTGACTGAATGACTACATAGCCTCCTGCATGCATATTCTATTACACACCTTGTAATTTATACATGCATCTCATCTCTCCCAACAATCCGCAATCACACACAGAAACATTTTAGAGATTAGAGTTATAGCATTTATATAGAGACACAGAGTTATAGAGTTGTAGAGTTTTTCTTGCTCAAGGCAAGAAAAAATATTTAAGCATGTTACAAATGCATTTTAAGGATTTTTATTACCTTTTAAGGGCTTTTTAGGAGAAACTGAATTACACATGAATACAAAATCCAATCAAGCTGGACTACCAGGATAGTGAATAAAATCTGGATTTAATCAAATAAATAAAACAATGAGTTGTTACACCAGAAGGAAATTTGTTGCAATCATGTTTAATGACTTCTCGTTTTTTAGCATTACCGCGGATTAGCTTCTGCCAGGTCTTAAAGCTGAGGATCAGTATGGAAAGTGTTGGCTTCTAAACCTGAAACTGATGAGATTTCCAAGACAAAAGGAGCTGATGTGGGAATGTGAGAGTCTTATTAGGAAGACATGTGGAGGCTCAGATGTTGGTTTAATTGAAAAACAGACAAAACAAACAAAGACAGCTGCAGACAGTGGAGATGATTAGAGGCAGGTTAATGCTCAACCAGAGAGGCATGAAGTGACAGAGGGATAGTGGGAAATCAAGAGCTATTTCCCAAGTGTCAGAGAAACACCAGCCAACACCGGCACTGTCACCTTCTACCCAACCCCTCTCCTTTTCCCAAATCCCTCTGGGATCAGCAGGTATTGAATGGAGCCTTGAACTCAAGGATTTTCCATCCTCACTCTTTCAAGCTCCACTAAAACCCCCTCCTGATCATTGATTGTTGTCCAGAATCTTGAATAGCCACCCAATGACGGGCCATGGGGATTCTGGGGGCCTGAGGGACAGTGTTGTGCTCCAGGAATGATGAAAATGAAAAGTGGCCGATGAGTAGAGGTTGAGAAGATAATGAAGAAGTGCTGCTGCAAAGAGAGAGGACAGCACGTCAAAGACACCCACCTGCCTTCATTGACCAACTCGATAAAAGCGAGACCTGCATTCTTCTGGATGGAGTTCTGCCATTCCTGCAAGTAAAAACACACAATATTAATCACTGTACTCATATCAATCAACTAAGTTACAGAAATTAATTTTAATTTCGCCAGTACATCTCTGATCACATCTGGGTGCAGAGGACTACATTACTGAAGCACTTATTCTGATAATTTTTCAGTATAGTTAGAAGGTAAACATCCTAAAACACATTTAGAACAAATGTGAGAGGGATTTTTACAGCAAGAGCTGTAAAAAAAATACCCCAAATTTAATTATGGAGGGTTCCAATAACTTTCCACAGTTTGAGTAAAATAATTACAAATATTTTAATATTTTTTTCATCATTAATCAATTTGTTATTTTTTTAAATGATCAACTATTCTTTTGGGTTAAAAGAGTTAAAAAATCGTTAAAATCGTTAACCTGATACTTCTTTTTGTTATTTTTTAATTTTACAACAACACAAAACAGAGAAAAGCAGGAAATTCTAAGGGGGTTTTTGGTTATTTTTGCTTGAATAAATACTTTAAGAACTAACTGCTTTTTTTAAAAAAAAAAATCCAGTTTAATTTCCTGTCAAACAAGCAGTCTTGTAAAATCCTTTTTGAAGTTCAAATCTTTTCATACATGGACCTGTTGAAAGCTACTCTTGAGTACACTCTCCTGCCATGAGTCCTCATCTAAAAAGACTGACTGCTTTGGTCAGCACAGTCTGCAACATCGACGGGGAAACCAGTGGAGAGGATTGAAAGAGCTGCGTTCAAGGTGCATTTATCACTAGTAAACACACAAATTTCCTCCTCTTTGACTAACGTTATGGTTCAAGGTGTCAGTCTAAACAATCCAGCTTCAGCCGCGTGCGCGACTTTAAATCCTCAACTACGAGGGGACAACAAGAGAAGGGAAAGTCAGCGGTCATCGTCTCTCATGTTCTGTTCAATATTTCAACACCTTCAACACAACCGTCAAAAGAATAATAAAGCAACAAGGTCATGGGGCCTGTCTGAACCTCACAGCACTTTCCCCCCTTCTTCCTCTCAGGGGAGATGGAGAAATATGCTTGAAAAAAAAAAAAACTCAGGTTAGCGACCTAAACTACCAAACTACTCTTTAAAAAAAATCATTAATCACAGCTTGAAGTCACCAAACATTTCACATAATTCAGTTTTTCATTAAAATGCGTCATATGTTGATAAATGTGTGGTATTAATTCAGTAAGGGTGAGCATAACCATGTAACACATTTTACTCGCTTATAGAAATTCTCATTTTAACAAAAAGCCCAAAGCTACTGATTTTAATTGAGTTCACAATGAAGTGAAACGTAAATGTGTATCTAAGCATGAACTTTTTAAACTGAGCTGTCATCATGTCTTGAGCTGATAAAGGAAACTGCGTGTTTACACAGAGACCGGCCTTTCAGTAAACCTAGAGAGCCCACAGGGACGGGAACATCAGCACCTCAATGAGGAAGGAAAAGATCAATTTACAAGAATCTCCAACGCACATCCAAACACATTTATGTATATGTGATGATTTTAAAAATATAGAATATGCAGTCTTCCCCTTTTAGCACAACAAATGGAAAACCATCATAACCAATCAAGCACCAAACCAAGAGAAGCCATTCTTTATTTTTAAAAATTTTCTGAAATGCCTGCACACTATCACTCCGTACCCAACCTCACGTCATACAGACAACAACCTAACACTTAACCTCAATTCATAACTGCTTTTTGTCTTGCAGGACCATATTGGCATTGACCGTGTTTACAATAAGTTCCAAATAAAGAGGGCACAGAGGGAATAAAAGTCCAGGCCTGGGAGTGGAAACAGTGTTTTGGAGTTGAGTACTGGCAGAGGGTTTTGCG
Source organism: Acanthurus lineatus (assembly GCA_029814665.1). NCBI lineage: Eukaryota > Metazoa > Chordata > Actinopteri > Acanthuriformes > Acanthuridae > Acanthurus > Acanthurus lineatus. Next base: position 3,960,207 of record JAPZDV010000020.1, read on the forward strand.
GCTGAGGCTGGCTTTAGAGGAAGTGTGTGAGAGTAGCCTTGGGGCCCTCTAGTTTAAGCATAGAGTCTAGTTGAAGGACATTAAACATGAGTGTTAGCCTGTGGCTGAGGGGATATTCCAGACCGGGCCAGACTGTGCTAGTTGGATTTCAAATAAACACCACAGGAAGTGGGGCCGTAAATAGAGTCATTCTCTCTGGAGTACCAGGAAACCAGTGACGTTAGATTTCCTTTATGTGATTTCTTTAAAATGTTTGGACTTTGATGCAGGAGTCTTGGAATTTAATGTAAAACTAAAAGCTTTCGCAGCACAAATAAAAGATTATCTCAAAACTGCAGCTCGGAAAGGCTCCGGCTCTAAATTAGGTTAGAGGAACGGTGTAGAGGCCATTGGCATTTCGTGGAAACAGACAAAGGTGATAGCAAGACTAATGGTTTCATTATGGGCTAAGAAATGGCTCTTCTAGTTGAATTAAAAAAGCAATGACCCTGATCTGAGGGACATCTCCTGGTGACAAAAAGGAAACAGGGACAGGTCAGTGATAGAATATTGGATTTTGGCTGCCCTGGTCAGCGGTGTCACAGCTTTTATGGCCACTATAGGGGCCATGACCAGAGCGCTCCTGATGAGTAGATACAAGCAGCCATTTGTGACCCCTCACCTTTAACCTGACCTCCTAACAGATGATAGGGTGGAGTGAGAGGGCTGCCCTTTGATCCTGATCCGAAATTTGGCCAGTGTTTGATACAAGAAGCAAGAGTTACATTTTTCTTATTTTTGTTGTCTTTTTTAATTTTTGCATGCGTGGTGTGCATGAATGAAAGTTTGAGCCTATTCATGGAAATGTCCGTCTCAATCTGAAGTCAATAAGACCGCTCTGTTTGGTCTGCGTTCCGCGATGATGGCAGTGAGTCTAAACACACATGCCATGGACTTCCGTCATTACAGCTGATTATCCATAATCAACATCTAAATATACCACTACCAGCAGTGACAAAACACAGGCCTCCTGAGCAAAATCGCCTTTCAAACGTCAGGCTCGCCACAACACAAGGAAAACATTTTCCAACGCTGGAGAGAGAAATGTCCCAACTCTCTCAAAATAATAAATAAGTCACTTGTGCTTTTCTGTGGCATCACTCATAATCACAAGTATTTGTTGATTCGAAAGGCAGCGAGAATGGAACTTCAGATGAGATGACGAAAGCATAAATCCTCATGTCAAAAGTGGCAGTGCAGCACGAGCGAAATCAAAGAAGCTGAGAGCTACTGATTTTTTTTTTCTGCTTTTCAACTTTTGCCTTCAGTTTGGTGACACAGAATGAGACTGCAAAAGGACAAGGCAGATGCAAATAAAATGCAAGTGTTTTAAATGATTTAGACACATTTCTGCCACTGCCAGCAATAGAGTAAAAGTTCCTATGATGCACCAATAACAGATGGTGGCACATCTTGACATACTGAATTAATGCTTTTGTGTGTTGACGACTGCAGAAAAACAGACAAGGAAACAGTTTAATGTAGCAGTGTGACATAAATTTTAGGAACACAGACCTCATAACAAGAAAGACCCAAAAAACAATGGAGCCCATGTGTGTGGATTAATGAGACAAAGAGCAAACAAAGAATTACTTTTACAAAAACAATCAAATGTATTATTCATAAACTTCCTTCTGACTGATTAATGCAGAAGTCGCATAGTTTGCTTCTTACTCATGCTGTTTTGTCTGCTCTGTGTGCGTGTGTGTGCATGTGTGTATGAATAACTTTACACCGGGGTGTCTACTTGGTCTGGACAAGCCACATGTGCATGTTCAGATGGTATCTGCTTAAAGAAAAACAGACACTCTTATTGGTGTTTGCGTGATCAAATTCACAACTGAGGGAATATTTACTGATGTCAAAATATTTACACTGCAGGGTCTCAAACAGCTTCATGGACTCACACTTTCATGGCTACACTAACACAGAGTGAATAAAGCAGCACGTAAACGGTCCATACGCCAAACCAAAAATATGTTACAACACTTGCCCTGCGCATGAAAAGATGTTTAAGTGGGAAACATTTAAGAAAAGTCGTAATCATAAAAAACTGCCTCCTTTTAAAAGGTGTGAATTTTTCAAAGTCATTTTGTAATGGATCTGGTATTTGGTTCAGTTTAAAGTCAGTGGATTTTAATGATGTAGGAGTGTCACAATACTTAAACACTGTGCAGCTGTTCAGCTCTAAATGAAACAGATGTTCAGTTGTAAATCAGAAAAGATATAATCACCTCATCCAGCAACAGGGATTGCATGATTGGATTTTCTTTTTATTTACATTTGTTTATTGTTACTAGAACTGTAAGTTTAGACTTTTAGACAGTGTAGTACAAAAAAGAATTTTACAAAATTTTGCTATTTAACATAATGTCACTGAAAACCTTGATCTATATTAAGACTAAAGACTGCTTCCTAAAAATGCTGATTAGAAATTGGTCTCTTTCCTCGTATTATCCAGAAAATTAGAGTTAGCACCAGTTTGATTCCAATTTTTTCTCTCAGTGAGAGCCGAAAAGATGCTTTCATGTCTTGTAAGCTGATCTTTAAGTTAATATAATATTTACAACCAAAACAATAAATGATTAAGCAGCACATATTTTGACAGATGTGTAAATATATAGTATAAATATTAAATATATAGGATATTTACTATGCAATTATGCAATATTTTCATATATGTAAATATTAGCAAATACAACATTGTTTCTGTATCATTTGTACCTGAATTATAAAATAATGTAAAAAAACAACCAGCTAATTGTTTAAAAAACATATTAACCAAGACAGGAACATGGCAGCTGTAATAAACAGTGTGTCCTCTGACAACGAAGCTGTTAATATCACTTATTCCTAAGAGTTGCTCCTAATCTGTTTAATACCTTAACATCTCTGTACCTTTATATCCCCTTTGGGACATTCCCAAAGTAAAACTAATCTTTTGGCAACTCTACATTCTTGACTTAGACTTTGAAATGTAATCAGGAATGCGAAAATCAAAATTTTCTTCTTAAACATACTAACTAGTTCCAAAATGCAAGCAAGTGAAATTTCACTCCAGATCTGAGCTCAGGAGTCAGGACATGATTTCATCAGCAGGATAGCAGA
>JAPZDV010000020.1:3963453-4029017 GCA_029814665.1 Acanthurus lineatus
TTTTTATTTACATTTGTTTATTGTTACTAGAACTGTAAGTTTAGACTTTTAGACAGTGTAGTACAAAAAAGAATTTTGCTAAATTTTGCTTTTTAACATAATGTCACTGAAAACCTTGATCGATATTAAGACTGAAGACTGCTTCCTAAAAATGCTGATTAGAAATTGGTCTCTTTCCCTGTTTTATTCCACAAAATTAGAGTTACCACCAGTTTGATTCCAATTTTTTATCTCAATAAGAGCAGAAAAGATGCTCTCATGTCTTGTAAGCTGATCTTTAAGTTAATGTAATATTTACAACCAAAACAATATATGATTAAGCAGCACTTTTTTGACAGATGTGTAAATGTATAGTATAAATGTTAAATATATAGTATATTTACTATGCAATATTTTCATATATGTAAATATTAGCAAATACAATATTGTTTCTGTATCATTTGTACCTGAATTATAAAATAATGTAAAAAACCAACCAGCTAATTGCTTAAAAAACATATTGACCAAGACAGGAACATTGTAGCTGTAATAAACAGTGTGTCCTCTGACAACTAAGCTGTTAATATCACTTATTCCTAAGAGTTGCTCCAAATCTGTTTAATACCTTAACATCTCTGTACCTTTATATCCCCTTTGGGATACATGACAAAAATAGCCAAAGTTATACAATCCGAAAGTAAAACTTATCTTTTGGTAACTCTACATTCTTGACTGAGACTTTGAAATATAATCAGGAATGCAAAAATCAAAATTTTCTTCTTAAACATACTAACTAGTTCGAAAATGCAAGCAAGTGAAATTTCACTCCAGATCTGAGCTCAGGAGTCAGGACATGATTTCATCAGCAGGATAGCAGAAAGAAGATAGCAGAGGGAGAAACAGAGGAATACATTCCATGGTCTTAAAACGTGGGACCTGTCAGGTAAAGAAAACATTACATTAACAGTGCCTGACAGGAGGAGAGGCCTCTGTCAGAGAAATTCATTTATTTGAAACACGATTATACGTTGTGTATAAATAACCAACCATTCATGCCACTTGAGGCCCTCCAGTCCCGAGCCACTTGAAGCCAGCTCACAGTAAAAACCGGCTGGGAGCTAAATTAAAAGCCACTCAATTTTTTTTTTAAGGAGTCTCCCGTCTAATACTCCGCTCTCAGCTAGACTTCACTTCCTGTCAGGAAGCCCCCCTTGACCCCCCACCCCCTCCAACACAACACAACCCGCTGCCCCCTCTCTGGCTGCATAGTTGGCAACGATAGGGAGTCTGCAGAATTAAGTGCCAGTTGGTGTTGCTGTGTTTTCTCTTCGTCTCACAGGAGAGTACCTTTTCAAAGAATAAACAGCATGATATTATCCTCTGAACTACAGAGCGATGGCAGGGACACTGAGCCGCGTGGCATGGCTGTAAAGGGGCACTGGAGCAGAACACGGGGCGAGGGCGAGCAGGGAGGGAGGGAAAAATAACACTTTGATTTGTACTGATCTTGAACCTTGTGTGCCTGTTTAACTGCACGGTGGGGTGTAGGTCTGACTGTGAGGAAAATGATGGGGAAAGTATTTTTGTCCCCTGGTTTCATCACATTCCTCGCCACTTCTCTCACCTCTCTCGGCTCCCCAAGTGGTTCATACAACATGGTCTGCTCTTGATCCATCAAAGCCTCACTTCCACGGGAGAAGAAAGAAATATGTGTACTGACAGATATAAATGACTATTTAGCAATTCAAACATGAGATCTCACTTTCACCGACCCAACTTTCCCAAAAGCAACTTGTTTATACTTGATAAAACACACAAAAGTAAACACGCCTATGGTTCTCATGCTGGTGGTTTAAGGGCCACTAAGCCTCTGACTGGTTCCCTCGTTTCTCACATTATGCTATTGATTGTGTGAGCACGATGATCATGACACATCCTGTTCCCTGACTGCAGGGGTTTAAACTTCTACGTCTTCAGTGCTCTTCCTTCTAATCTAGAGGTCAGAAGGTCAAAGGTCACAAGAAGCCAAGTGTTTGGGGAAGTCAATGTCTTTCTCCCTGCTGACTGTGACAGAGAGGTGCCCATCTGTTAAACAGGTTAACTTTGGTGTGACTGGCTGGGAACATACGATAATATGCAGTCATTGAATTAGCACATTAACATTAATGTTATTAAATTACAAATAAAATATTATCTGCATCAGATGTCCCATCAAAATACTAATTTTTATAGATTAGATTAGTGTGTCAGCTACTTAAGTTAAATACATCAAATAGTCCAAAATAATAACAACTATTAAGACACAAGCTATATGCTTGTGCCTCAATAAATTAGGGCTGGATTAGGTTAAAAAGAATTGTTATGCCACAGGCTTACTGAGGCTGTACATAAGTACAGTTGTGCTTTGAGTTAAATTAAGTTATGTAAATTCGAATTGAGGGGGATCGCAAATGTACTGAGTTTTAAATGTACTGTGAGTGGTATCATCATCCTGAGGAGACCATAAATATCTATACAAAATTTCATGGCCATCTAAAAGAGTTAAAGGCATATTGCAAGACTTACTGTTCTGTTAGTAAAAAATGTAATTGCAGAGGACTGTAAGTTAGTGAATTAGTTTCTTGCACACTGGTGCTTAATTTTATGAATGCAATTTTTCAATTGTTGTGAGCAACCCAACCACAATTCCATTCACCTGCATTTCACTAGGGAGAGAGTAGGTATTTCAGAGTCTAATTCATATATACCTGTGCTCATTACAAACAAACAATCAATCAATCAATCAATCAATAAATAAATAAATAAATACTCTGCTCTGCTATATTCTGTTAGAGATAAGGAAAAGAAAAGGTTTACCAGATAAAGGAAAAAAAATAATATGTATACCGGTGAGCATTTGTATTTTGTGTAATTATATTAAACTACATGCCTAAGTGTTGATTAATTTTTGTATTTAAGGCCATTAAGAGCAGTCATTCTTATCAGGGCTTGACCATCTTGGAACCAGCGCCTATTCACCCACAACACTCTCTCTTCCTTCCCTTCACTCCATGTACAGGATGTATTTCTGATAAATGGCGGAAGGATGGATGGGCTGACAGAGGGGCCGGACAATAATGGCTGATCTACAGGACACAAATGCAGCTACTGAGGAGATTTATGGGCCCCAGCTCATCGTAGACTGTCCAGTAACCGATGAGATGATTTCTCAAAGCTCTGAACGGACGGCAGCTAGCGCAAGGGAAAGCTCTTTCTCTTGTCCAAGCGCATTATTTATTAATCTGATGTTTTGGGTGGAAGCCACTTCAAGAAGTGCACCCAGGAAACAACACGCTGGCCGTAAACATGACAAAGATGGGAGAACACAAGTGCGAGAGGGAAAGTGAAACTGTCAGGGCGAATCAGGGGCAACTAAAGACAGGAGAGTGGTTCTTTACATGCAAGACCCTCAGTTAATGTGGTTCACTGCAGAAAACTTAGATGATATTCATGTAATATGCAGAAGGCACTTTGAGGGAGCCATCATATTCAATAACCTTCATGAGCTATAATGTCGTGATATTTACCTTAGAAAAATCTGTACTCCAGTTACTCAAAATCATCTAACTAGCACCTAAACATCATGTGTTAATCTAAGTTAGTCTACGGACTGAGGAATAGTGTGAGAAATGTCAAAATTCTCCTTAATGTTTGTATTTGAGTAATGTTTGCATTCTAATTAATGTTATTTAATACTCTGTATGCAAAATAACCAGATAACAAGAATATAGAAGGCTGTGGACATTGCTATTGATAAACCGAGTAAAACTAAAAAAATTAAGGAATTATTTGATTCAAATATTTATTTGACACAAATATCTTGTAATTTTATGTAAAAATAAATGCCAGGAATTCACTTTTTATTTCTTTTAGTTGTTCTACTCTCTTGCTTAGTAAGCTATTATAGCAGCTACTTTGTACTTTTGGTTGAGTATATGCATTTTTAATATGGCTATTTGCCCTCTGGAAAATTAAAATATTTTTTCATTACTATCTAAAAATTTAAGCTTAAGATTTACAGATCAAATAAGTAATTGAGAAATTGATCTGTTGATTTATTCATAGTTTTCAACAATCAACAGTTCATTTTTGAACATTTTTGACAGCAAAATAAGGTGCAAATACAGTAAAGGCCAACTCCTCCTACTGTTTTGAGATACTCTGTTGCAGCTAAAGTATAAGATCATTAATCCTCATTTTGTATATTCAGCAGTCTTCGAGGATCAATACTACAGCGGAGAACAAGGTGGCATGCCACCCCAACAGTTAATGTCTGGTCAAAATGGTCCTTTAATTGGGAGCGCTGTTGTAGTTGTTTAGAAACGGGGCACTATCAAACTGCGGTTTACAATCCCCTCCTCAATGCCAAGCTGATGTGGCTGCCAATGCAACTTTCATAGGATCCCTGATTAAAAACTCCTCTGCGGTCCCCAGTCTCCTGACCCTTCACCCTGGCTCCACTCCATCTCAAAGCTCGGGAAATTAATTAAAATTTCACAGAGATAGTATCGCATCGCATCTCCGATGAAGGGGTGGAGGGGAGAAAAATCAATCAAAATCATCTCCGTCTACTCCCTGAGCCGGCTGGCTTGAAGGCAGGAAAGAGTCACAAGATGGCCATGCAGGCACTTCCTGTGAGAGAACTGAGAGCTTCCTGTGCCAGAGGGCCCTACAAACTTTTCTAAATAATGTCATCAATCATGGCTCTGGCTCGCTCTCGCCGCCCCAGAAGGAGAGCAAACACACAAATAATTATACATTGTAATTTAGCCCAGAGGAAAGTCTGTCCCTGCTTTCCCCTTTTCCCCAGCGTGAAGCAGCGTATCGCCCCAACCGTCCTCCCCCCCTCCCTTTCTCTATTTACACAACAATAAAATTACATTTGCATTAGCTGTGAGAGAATTTGGTTGGATGATTTATTGAAGCAATCAACACTACGCTGGCCAATCCCGGATCCTCTCACTGAGAGAGAGAGAGAGTGTGTGTGTGTGTGCGTGTGTGAGAATGTGTGTGTTGTGGAGATTGGCTGGGGTAGATGGAGCTTGGAGAAAGGAAGAAATAGCTTGGGCTGAGGACCAAAAGGGGAAGCGAGGTATGAGCTGTGCAGAGGAGCAATCACCAAGATTCTGCCTTTGATTAGATTAGCATTAAACAACACCCTGACAGATATGACAAATAGGTGCATTAGAGCCTGTCAGTCTTCTCTCTTCGGTCTTCTATCTAGCTTTCACTCCTGCTATTCCTTCGTCTCTGGACGTTATAGGGCTCACATTCCCCTCCGTGTGTCCCACTAGCACAAATCTATGCATGGCCACTGACATTCAAACAGATGTGTAATCTGACTGTATTACCTTTTTAGAGATGAAGTGAAGTGAATAATGGGAACCAAACAGTGTAGAGGTTAAGAGGGGGAGAAGGTGGAGGAAAAAAAGCCAGACGACAGCCGCTCTTTCTTTGGAAAATAAAGCTGATAAAAAAAAAAGCAGAGCGCAGTGGGGAGAGGGGCGTCATTAATCAGACGTGTTTTTGTATTATTGGAGATCTTTGTTGTTTTATGAGGTGTTTTAAATGGTAAAGATGCAAACAAACAGGGCCAGAGGGGAGTTACTATCTATTGTCCTTGTCACTGGATGTATTTATATGTGGGCAGCTGTTTTTGTGTGTATGACTGATTTTATGGGCAATAAATATATTGCTATATTGCTTTTATGAGATTTATTTACACAAAATCGTAAAGTACACTTTGTACTGTGTTTTGGTCCACATGCAGTAGCTAAACAGCCTTTGGTAGCTGTGTGTGTGTTAATGATTATCAGCCATCCTGGAGTGATCTATTGACATCCCCGATCATTGATCTGCCTACGCCTGCTTATGATCCCTGAATTAGTATTCATGAATCCGGTTGCAGCTAAATAAACTTGGCAACAAAACACCCACAAGACAACAGAGACGAGAGGGATAATCAATGCAAAGCACCATCAAATCTACATTATCCCTCCTCATCAGTTTGGCTGGGCCACAAGGGCCGGCACTTGGGTCAGAGGTGATGCAGACAGGTCGGCCACCCTTGACCCTTGAACCAATATTTGCGGCCAGAGTTGCCTTCTCTCCGGTTTCTCTGCCATCACTCAGGGATGGAGTGAGTATGGAAAAGTCGACGAGGTAGTGTTGAGGAGAGATAAGGCGTGGGAGCTCACTGTCCAATCAGGGCTGTGAATTTACGGCACGCAAGGTAAATCAGATAGGTGGAGAAGCAAAGGACAGATACAGAGGTGAGACTTGCCTGTGAACACAGAAGCATGACGAGCTCCACCACCGAGCTGCTGGACTTCATACACACCAGGCCTGGAGAAATACAAATCAAAGGGAATCATAAATAAACATATATGTGACAACAAACAATTATTAACCCTTCTCTGTGCTTGAGGAAACACTTGTGCACAACCTGCACACAAACAGACAGAGATTACTTAACCTTGTGCCATCTGCAAGAGAGAAGATAGTATTGATGGCCCTAATGAGCTGACATGATGTTACTGTAAACTAATACATATTTGGGCCTTGTATTACAGGCCTAACTTGGCCAGCATATGTCTCATTGATCCCTAATGGCGAGCTCTGGGCTTTAGGGGGCAGGGGGCCACTAGAGTGTCCAGAGGTTACTGCACAGGCACAGACGGCATGAAGGGAGAGTAGCCTTTGGTCTTTCAGTTGCTCTTCATATGACACAGAGACACACACACACACATAGATGCATACATACACACACACACACCTCCCCCTGCTTTCTCTTCAGGCCCCCCTGCTGCTATCAATCAACTTTCCATTTTGTTTGGTGGCAGCAGACATCCCAAACACTGCTATTAGTGGCCTGGCCTCTGACCTGCCCCCCTAGAAACCTTCAGCACAACTACCAGCTCTTAGCTCAACGCATACTCATCACACTATTAGATTAACGAGAGCTTGGAGATGTTATTACTTTCAAATGAGGAAAAGTGCTATGAGAGGCTTCATCTTTGAGGTCTGCCAGGGCTTAGTGAAAAAATTTTGTGATATTTTTCGAAATTGTATATGCAATGAGTCGCTGTGATGTTGTACTTACTTGTGCCCTCAATAAGGAGTTCTTGTCAGTGGCTGCCCAGCAGGGTACGAGAGAGGAAGGGGGCAAAGTCTACAAAGATCTCTCTCAGCAGAGGAGCTGCCTTCTCCAGAGCATGTTCCAGACGCTCTGAGATACTGAAGGGGAAAACCAAACACAAACACAAAAAAAAAAAAAAAACATGAAAAATTTAATACAACTGGCACGCAGTAACAAAACAAATCTACAAAATGTCAAATTTAAATATCCTCAAACTATCTGTGAAGCAACAATTAGAGGCTATGCAATAATGACGTATTATATTTGCTTATGTGTATATAAAAAAAAAAACTGATAGTGTGTGTTTGCGTGTGTGTGTGTGCGCCTGTGTGTGTGCATGTGTGTATGTGAGAGAGAGAGAGAAAAGAAGATGAATCACCTCATATTGGGGGCTGTGTTCTGGGTCACAGGGGAGAGTGGGGGGACAGATGGCAGGCTAGCGCTGGCTGGAACCTGGCCGCCTGCTGCAGGGAGAAACCAAAGAACTCTGTTATTAGTCTGGATGTCGGACAAGAAAAAGACGGTGCACACACACACACGCACATACACACACGCACATGCATACACACAAACAGAAACACAGACACAGAGCAATACATTATACAGCCAGGGTAGCACCATAAACCTGTGTGGAAACATGCCTCTTATAAAATAATACAATGGTCTTCATTCAAATGTATAGGAGGGGGATTTATGGTCAAATAGGGCATGTGAGGGTACAAGTATAATTTTACGGTCAGATAGTGGATGATGTACTCTGAGCACAATATGTCTTCCTTATCAATTTACAGTTCCACGATTTTCATGATGGAAACCTCTAAATCGTGCACGACACTGAACTGTCAACTGCAATCATTCTTCATTCAGCATGATCATTTTTGAATTTTTTTTTCGTATTTAAGCTATATATCAAACACATGCACAATGTTAAGATTCAAGATTTGTATAATTATCATTTTACAACACAAGGTTGTACCACGAAATGTAGCTGGAAGTCCCTTTATAGTAGTACTAAAGCAGGAAATTAGAATAATGCTTGAATAATTAATAAGTTCATGAAAATAAAACATTTTTTTTACATTTGAGTGCAAAGAATTGGTTAAGAAGTCACACAGCTTGAAAGCTGCCCTTTATTTTTTTTGTTTGGCATACTGACGCATTTGTTTTTGAATTAAGGAGGTAAGTGTTTCTTTTAAATAGTAAAAGTAGTACTTTGTATTACACCTGTGTGATTTGGAGATGTTAAAAAAAAGCTTGTTGTTTTTGCTTTTTATTGTTTTACTCATTAAGTCATTACATACCAATTTACCCCTCTGGGCTGTTTTTCTTGACTGTTTCATTATACAACTAAAAGGTGCTTTACGACTTCATTCTGGTAACAGAGGCTCACAAGGCACAAAGTCCAGGTTTGATTGATCTGGCAGTAAATTCACTTCCCTGTGGCTCATAAATAAGCTAATGCCCAGCTGAATATGGAGGAGGGGGATTCCTCTGGTGTTTCAGCGGGCTTGTTTTTCCAGCCAGGACAGTCTCCAAGCAGGGATAACTCTTAAGGAATGACAGACAGTGTAATGTGGGCTGGAATGTGTGTGCATATGTGTGTGTGTGTACATGTAAGGTGTTAAGCAGCGCCATGTGGGCCTGGTGAGAGTATCCCTCTCGAGCTGAAGTAGCTCCTTCAAACAAAGAGGAGTAAATGAACATCTCCATTAGTCCTCCCACTGCCCCACTAAAACACACACACGCTCACAAAGCATATTTACTTAACTGACACAAAGCACCCTACGCATACAGCTTTAACACTTATCGTTATTCACAGGCACACACAGCACATATACATACACACACACACACACACACACACACACACACACACATATACACACACAGTACCAGTACCCGACCTGATTTTACAGAAAATGCACATAGTCCTAAAACACATAGGGCTGTTACTCCCTCATCTTTTAAACATACAGAAACGCTCTCAAAACAAAACACTTTCATACAGACTCACACATGCAGAAAGGTTACAAAAAACAGCTGGTCTTTCCATAACTATCAACACTTCTCAATACTTCTTAACAAAAAATAAAGAAAGGATGCAAAAAGAGTTGCTGTGCTGAAAAAAGTTTTTTTTTTTCTCAAATGGGATAACTGAATCATATTCATTATTCATTCAGTCAGGGGAATTTAAAAGTACTTTTATGTTTGCATTTATATCTCTACAAGTATTCAATATTATCCAATCAGTTTTATATCTTAATGTTGAAACATTTTGACTATATCAACTATATTAGTGTAAGTTTAATGCCTGATGCTGTCTTCTCTTGGTAACTACATTATTAGTACAAACAGAAATATTTTTCTGTCAGACTCAGGGAGGAGCAAAATCTCTCATTAAATATTGACTTTTTCAGAGCAGACTCATCAACGTTACGACTTATTTGCCTTCACAGAAACATTGCACTTCTAATATCCGAGGGTGTGTATACTCACTAGCTGTGGAGTCGGAGGAGGTGCTCTGGGAGGTGTCGCCAGAGGAAACCACAGCGACACTGTCAATGGGCGTGCCACCAGACACAGACGCAGCAGTGGCTGCTGGGACAGGAGTGGAGGTGCCTGGAGTTGGTGTCATGCCCGTTTTCTTGGGTGCGACGATGACGCTCCTGTAGAGAGACAAGATACATTATTCATTTAATTGTCACCTTTAAAGAACGACTGTATGAAAATGCTGATGGTGCCAGTTCACAGCAAGCCTCATGTGTCTTATACACATAACAGAGACCAACACCACCTCCATCATCAATCCATAGACTGGGAGAGTAATTACAGGGCCACATTCAAACCAAGCAGCTATCTGCAGCAGCTGTTCTCTGAGTGATACTAAGTCTTGGCCATTACACCATGTAATATACAGGCAGAGTGCTCAGTATATTTCTGTACAAGAAAACCGAAGACCAATTTTAGTGTGTGTTTACAACTCATACAGCAAAAAATAATATTTTCTATGATCAAAATAAATCCTGCATAAATGGTAAGGCCATGGTAGGGCTTTTGCTGGCTGTTTTGAAAGCTTCCTTCAAGCAACAGTCTTAAAAGTCTTCAACAAAACCCTTTTATTTTTTAACAACACATACAACTGCAAACTGTTATACAACAAGTTTGCCGGAATAAAATACTGTTTAAACAAGTTTTATGATTTCAGACCAGAGTTTATATCAGAAAATATTTAATTAAAAAATAAGAGAAAATACTATAAATCTGAAAATTCCAGCTTTCAATGCTTTAGAGTTCACAGTAGTTAATTCTAAAAGTTGTTCCACTGGTATTTAAAAAGTGCTGAGATTTGATTTTCTGCCCAAGCACACAGGCTCAATTTGGTTGATATAATTGTCTTTCTCCATGAGCCTACATCTCTGATCAGTGATAGCTACTTACTTACATTTCTAAACACAACTATCTTTGCAATGATAATGCTGCTTCTTTAGATGTTCCTCCTGTAAAGTAGCAGGAAGTGTTTCTTGTACTGATGTGGCTCTTCTGAGTGGAGTTCAATTCCCATAAGGCGAACAGCAGATGGGAGGAGAGCAGCATGCAGATAAGCTGTCAGTTTAAACCAGGGCTCTGACAGACCACTGGCCATATCAAAGAGAGCCTGGCCCTGCTTATCAGTGCTGACACGGGGGGAGCAGGGTCTAATCACTGGCTACTGCTCCCTTTCAGACACACAAACCAATGCAGGCTCACCAAAGTACGTAAGCATACATCAAATGCACATCATTTGAATATGGACAGAAAAGCACAGAAGCATACGGACAAAAGAGCTAACACACATTCCTGCAGGTTTCTGGGGTCTGCATCCATGCATTCGTTCATGCAGACACACAAAAGACAATAGCTGGGCCTGTCTCCCTGTGGTGCAGACAGATACCTGGCTGAAGTATCAAGGGCTGTTCTCTTTTGATTTAAGGCAGCTGATCAGATCTATTAAAAGTTACTGTGAAAGTAAAACCCTGACAGTTGACCTTTGCTTCGAGTGATCTATGGTTTGAGAATAACAGAGCTGCATGCTGATTCCAAACCGTTTGACAGTTGTGTAAAAACGCAAACACAAACTGAGAAGCTCCAGAGTAAAACATAAAAACTGAAGCAGTGAAAGAACAGAATTAAATCAGTCTTGATAGCCAAGAAAGGTGGGGATAAAGTTTCTGGTAACTTTTGTCTGTTCTGATAGTGAGCTGTCTGGATGGCAATATCAGGAAACAAGGGCGGCACTGACGTAAGGCACCCAGGGTGTCAACAGCAGGGGGGAGAAGAGACGTGGAGACAGAGGAACACTGGTGTGTGGAGGCTGGGAGTGTGCGTGCATCCACAAATATTTGAATATATGCATATTGAGTGTACAAATAATTGCATGAGTGCACAAGTGTGTACAACTCCGCCAGCGAGCGTGTCCGTGTATGTGTTTGGCCTTCCATCTGTTCCCTAGCAAAGGCCCAGTGAATTATTCAGCAGGTCATTAGCCACACTTATCATGAGTGGGCCGCCCCAGTCGATTAATCAGCCGTCAGCGGCCCCACTCAACCTATAACAGAAAAGTGTGAGTGTGTGTGCATGTGTGTGCATGTGTGTGTGTGTGTGTGTGTGTGTGTGTGTATGTGTGGGTTTGTGTATGCTTGGCTGAGGCTGAATTATTAAAAGGTTTTAACCTACAATGGATAAGTGCAGTAAACACTGTGATTCCAGTAATCTCTGCTATTTTAGGTAAAACAAGTGGAAGAATGACAGAGGCAGTGTCAGTGTGTGTGTGAGTGCGTGTGTGTGTCTGTGTAAAAATAACATTCTCTAGAGTGTTAACCTCAAAGCCAGCTCATGTGAAGAAGGGGAGTGTTCACCTCAGGAGAGCTTTGATCTCCCCTTTCACCAGCGTTTCATGCAGTCCTGTGCATGCAAGTGCTCACAACGTTATTCACTGACACATTTGCATGTACACACTACTTTCACATCAACTCTTATAAAGTCCTTGGCATCTGACATTTTCTCGAGTTGTGATTGGATGATGACAGCTGGTGTGGGAGGGGCAGTGCCTTGATGACATCAGTGATTAATGATAGGTGCAAGTGGGACCCGAGGGCCTACAAAATATGAGAACAGCAGAATGTCTGTGTTTTTAGTGTGTTTGCAAGTGTGTGTGCACAAGGATATTGTAATGGACACAGGTATATAATATACCGGTAGGATGTTTTCTTTATTAAGACTGACAGACAACAAAAAAACAGTGCAATTGAAGAAAATATTGAACTTTGACTTCAGGGGCGTAGAAAAACTGTATTTAAAAGGTTAAAGCATGTTTATATGCACATGCTTACAATGAAAGAACGTGCATATAGGTATGTTTATTTGAGTATGCAATACTTTTTATAGTATTTTTACTATATATGGACTTATTTTGCTGATTTGTGTTTCCAACCCTTCAATACAGAGTATATTTAGAATGATTTTCTCTAAAATGTTTGTCAGGTATCTAAATAAAAAAAAAAAAATCAGCAGATGCATACTGCAGCTAATGTGTTTTTCCCACTGCTCCTCCTTAACATTGGCACATGAAACAGGATCAGCCAAAAACATAACACAGTGATTAGGCTCTAATGTTGAAGAGCCTCATATTCAAATGACTTGAGGCAGCTCATAAAGTCTGGTGTCTGTTTGTTACATTAACCTGAATTATAATAATCTGTTTTATTCGGTGAACAGCAGGTTATAAAAGAGCCGATTAGTTTTCAGTTTTAATGAAGGATCACTCATTAGCCCTTTTAGGTTCACAAGAGGTGAACTTGTGTGACTTCCTGTTCGCACTCACTGAATCTCATTTTTTAAAGGATGATGTGTAAACTGAAAAACTGAGAAAAGTCCCTTACTCTCTTAGTTATATTTGTGTCTGATAAACTTACCCTCTTCCTAAGAAGTACATTAACAACACTTCAACACCAAGAAAACTCATCTGTACATCAGCTTTCGCACGCATGCAGCGTCTGCCGCCAGGAATGCAAACAACTGCACCATGTATATCCCAATGTCTAACACACACACATTCTGCTGAACCATGCAGACTAAATCACTGGCTTGTACAATGACACTGTTTAGTTCTGGTTAGTGTCAGCAAATATTTGCAGACTGGCTGTCATAACAGGGGCATGGCTGAGAAATGGATGGGAGAAATCCAGCAGGTCTCCATTGGTAAATAAATCAGTGGTGATACTTCACCCCCTGACCAGCCCGCAGTTTTTATTTGGGAGATCCCAGCTTCTTTCATGCATTGGTCTCGTAAATCCAGCCCTCCAAGTAAGTGGAAAGTGGATGTGTTTTGGCAGGAGATGTCAGTGTAGAATGTCAGCTGTGGCTTGTACTGGTGTCATTGGGAGGTTTACTGGTTAGTGGGAGATGCTCAGCAGTGATAGAGTCACTGCAACAAGATAATAAACACTGAACATGTCTACATGCATGGTAGGTAGAATGAGTAAGAGTAAGGACTAAAGACAGCAGGGCTGATAAAGGGTGGTAAACCAAGGTGATGAGTGTGTGTTTATAAGCAGAGCAAAAGTAAAATTGAATTGAATTGTGGAGGTTTTTACCAAGAGTCATCAAAATCAGAAGAAATCACTTTATGAACATAATTCTGGTGATCCACTGCTTAAAGGATCCAAAAGCCTGGAACAGAATCATTCCTATAGAAATGTCTACATAATTAACTTAAAAAAATTTTCATAAATCACAGCATATTAACCCAAGTTTTGTTTTTGTTTTGTTTTTTAGCCCATGAGGTAGCCCATCCCCTCCCTGTTGACTACTTGAGGCTGATGCCGCAAACCCTTTGAAATCATGATGGTGAAAACAACTTCTTTTCCTTTCAATGACAACGAGACAAACTGTCTGCAACAAGCAAAAAGTAACAAACCAAGCAGCAAAATTTGGATTTAATCAGGCTATTTTGTATAGTCTACTCAAACAACGCAAAACAGTCACTGTTGCAAGATACAGAAAACAAGTGTACATGAGGAAAGAACCTACGATCTGGGTCATCCTCATCAAGTAGATTGATAATGCCCAGTAACCTGATGCTTCCTACAGCCCTTAGTGAGGCTTAGCTATATTTATACCAGTCAACAACTCAGTAGGGAAGCTGTGTGTTCCATTAATTAATATTCATTATATAAATATACAAATGTCAATGAAATTGTATTGGAAAATTAGGAAAAAAGGTATTAATAATTCTCTGTTACTAGTGATAAATTTGACGTGGACAGATATCACTATAAGCAGTTTCCTCTGTAATTTGGAACCCCTGCAGCTAAACCAGAGAATGAAGGAACATTGGGAACTTTCAGTAACCCAATTTTGACTCAAAAATCACTTTATTGCTTAAATGAAACTAAAATTCTTCCTTCATTACAAGGAACATGCACAAATACGCGATTAAGTTAATTCTGAGGTAAACCCACAAACATTGTACCACTGATGTAAATATAGCACTTAATCTGTAAACTAACAATCTAAAACTTCACTATTTACTACTTACTGAGCATGTTGAGTGATTTTGGCACAAAACTAAGCACACATTAGTGACCATTTTTTGAACTTTTTATCCTCAGTGGGAACCAAACAACTGTGACAAAGTTGAGAAGAACAAAAATTATTTTTCAAAATGCACTGTTGGTTTTGGCGTTTTTTATGGGATTTAATGACAGTAGTAAAATCATAGATTACTTTCAGCCTTCTGCTTAAACTAATGATGGAATAACCATTAGCTACAACCCTTCAACATGTTAACGTGTGAACGCCCTCAGAGCAGCTTTTAGTTTTTCTTCAAAAGGAGCGGGGGTAAAGTTTGCCATCTGTGCCTGGGCTGTATATGCTGTGCATGAAGAGGCTCCCATAGGCAGCGAGTCGAGCTGTTAGTCTATGTTCTCCAGCTCTCCTGACGTCCTCTCTTCCTACTGAGTGTGCTCAGCGGACAGGAGCCAGTCTAATCCCCCTGATATGAGGAGCGCCCTGAGACCTGACAAAGCATTCCTCAGATAAAGACACGCGATCACAGAGATGCCGTGGAATTCCCACAGTTGGGGGTAGGCAGACTGACTGAGTGTGTTTGAGAGAGAGAGAAACGGAGAAATGTTTTCCTCAGTACATGAGAACCTTCACTTGACATCACCCCCGTGGAGACTTCTTTCTCCCCCTTTTCCCATCTCTTTCTCTCGCTGTCTCAACGTCTGTCTGAGAAATCAACACTTCAAATGGAAACCAGACCGGTGACCATCCTCTCTCACCTGGGCTCGTCTGTGGCTTCAGTAACAGCTCTGCTTTTGAAGCCTTACACTGACTGTTCACCCCTGCACCTCCAGGGGTAATGCAAATTATACAGCTTTTATGCTAGAAAAAGGGGGGAGGCTTTACTCAGAACGTCAGACAGGGAGACGAGCGGCGGGAGAGATGAAAAAGAAAGTTGTTAAATATCAGTGACACGGTGAAAAGAAACAGCTTCCTGCCAGCTTCGTCTCTTCGTCCCAGACATGACTTCTGTTTTCCTTAAGACAGGTTCTTTGTAAGGCAGTTTGCCTGGGATGAGGACCCACATTGACAGCTAAAGAAAGAACAGTGGGAGTAAGGTGGAAAGAGTCGGAGACTAAGATTCTCCGTTTTAAAAAGGTTTCTGTTACAGAATGGTTTTCAAGATCCACTAAAGCCTCCTCTGAGGATACAAAGAGGAGATGTCTTCAAGGTCTGACTTTGAGAAAAGTTCCCTGCAGTTATGTTGGGATAAATGGTAAGAAACTGTCAACCTGAGAACCATAAGCATATATACACCATATGGGCTCTTGAGAAACTGATGAATCTGTCAGGCCTGCGCCCATGTCAACACCGGAAGAATTTTAGTCCAGATTTTCATCTCCACAACCACCAACATGCTTCTGATTTTCTGTAAATAGTATGTTACTGAAATTATATGTCAAGTAATGTTTTAAACTGAGCTCTCACCTATCGAAAGAGCGGAACTGAAGAGATGAATCTCTAGCCACATCGCCCGCACTTCCTAGAAAAGCTGGAGGCAGAAGACTTGGGTCCACCATGATGTCGTCAGCTGGAGTGCTCACTAGGCTGCGCAGGATGTCCTTCACGTTCTTGCCCTTTGAGTCAGTGGGCAGAGAAGATTTGACCTCAGATGACAGTGTGGACAAGGCCTCTGAAATGGCGTCTGGGCCGTGAGTCACACCGGATGATGACAGGTCTGCCTCGCTTGCTGCGGTTGAGGTGTGGTCATCACCAATGCCAGAGTCATACCGCCGGAGAGAGACACCGTTTTCCACTTCTAGTCCGCCAGAAATGGCACCGCTATCTAAAGATACAAAATAATAATGAAGAAAAATAAGCAATAAGGCCACAGTATATGAAGATTATTTGCCTTGTGTCCAACCTTAAAGGTGGGGCTCCTACGATGGTGAAGAGAAATGAGACAAAATTATGCTGCTGCACAAAATTTGGTTAATCTTTTTAGACTTTTCTCAAGTCTCTACCATTAATTCTTATTCTTTACTTTCATGCTATTTAGTGGATTCATTTAAAGATTAAACTGCATCTAAAATATACCCAAATTATATGGGGCTTTGCTTTTGAAGGTCAAAAGCAGAAAAGGTTCATGAACCACTTTAATGCAGACTGCAGTATAATTCTCCTTTGTAAATAAATATTTCAGAAGATTGTTTTTCTTTGGAGCTGCTGTGTACCTGTGCTCCTTGAAGACTGAGACCGTTGAGGGTGTTTCTTGTCATTGTGAGGCTCCAGGATGTCGCGGTACTTGGACACCATGAGGACGGAGATGAAGTACACAACAGCAAGAGCCAAAAACTGAGCCTGCTTACTGTCCTCCTGAAACAAACAACACACACTAAACAACCTGTGCGTTTGTAGCAATTGAATGATTTCACGGCTGATGTGCTTGTTGTGTTATTCCTGATTGGTACATGGATGTGTTTTCTGTACAACTCACAATATCTCTGAAGACGACAGCCCTGAGGCGGTTAATGTCCATGTCCTGAAGAAGGCGGTCCAGGTCTCGGATTGGAGACATTCCACCTGTCACTGCATCAACAGGACTCTGCATGCATGCATGAAAATCAAATTATTACCACATGCAAAGTATTACTGTCTCAAAGTGAAGTGCAAGCAGACCTTGTGCTTTTACACCAATCGCGATGTTTACTAATCCATGTGCACTTCATGGAGCAGGGTAAGGTTTCACAGCATAGGGAAGGCATCTCTCCTGGGATCTTGTCCTTAACATAATGGCTTTTCTATGGAGCCACTGCATTATAAATGAGCTTTAACACCCGGTTCAGGAAAGAACAGCATGACTTTACGGGAAGCCACTGTATCAAATCAAAGGAGCAATGACAAAAGGCTTCGTCTAGTGTCACAAATAGCAAGGGTGGTAATATAATAAGATATGAGCTAATGCAATAACACTCGGTTGTTGTTGATGCGGGACAAAGGACGAAGCTCCTTCTGGTTTACTACTAAGCATGGGAAAAGGGCAAAGAAGGCTATTTATAAATGTAAACAAACTCAGGAAGACCAGTGATTCATGATGTTGATTTGTATTTTTGGGAATCTAAATGAAAACATTTTAAAAAGAAAAAAAAATGTGCATCAGTGTGAAAAATGTGCAAGATAATGAGGAGATGATCTGGGTTACTTGCCTGCGCAGATGCAGACTTTGATGTTCCAAGCATAGAGCTGGGCATGGTGGAATAACTGCGTGCTGAGCCTTCAGTGCCAGGCTTAAACTGGGCTTGCTGACACTCCAGACAGTTTCTTACTGCCATAGCACACACTGGGGAGGGACGAGAGAAAGACAAATTATGTTACGCCATATAAAAAAAGTCATTTTCAGAGAAATATGTAGGAGCATTATGCTGAAGTCCCTAGAGAGTCATGGCATCCAAAGCAAATGAGCAAAAAAACAGTGAAACCTTGGTGTAAATCCAGCTCATAAACTAAGAAAACCACAACAGGAGCAGATGAGAGAGACAAAAACAAAGGAGAAAAAGTGGGGCCATGACAAGGTCAGTGCTCTGGCCAACTCTGGCAGCATCGTTCACTCTTCTCTGCTCCACCTCTCCTCCCAAGGTCACAGTGCAAGGGTGTGCTCTTGAATCACATCCACTGTGTGGAGCTCCCATAACAAATGACACTGCTGGGCTCTGCACATGCTGAGTAGGCAGGAAGAAACATCCTTTGTCGCAAAAAAAAAAGGAAAAAATTGTGGTCCGACAACTTTAGGTGGGTTCAAAACTGGCACACTTGCCATTTGTAATCTAATGCACGGCTCCTCTGTTGGAGGACCCTCCCAACCCCCACTGCTCTGTACTTGACAACTGACAAATGTTAACTCTGAGCCATTTAGATTACGAAGGAGGGAATTATTCCGTCTGGAAATGGGCTCGCTTTTTCCATTAGGACTACTCTTTCATACGACCATTTATAAAAAGAGAGGGGGGAGGGAGGGGTGGAGATGCTAAAACCTTGTTACAGTCTTACAAAATCAGATTAGGTGCCAGCAATGGGGAGCACATACCTCATCAAATATTCATTTCATAACGGCTGCTTTCTAAAACTGGACCTGTAGTGCGTTGGCATCGCTTTCCTGCGAAACACCAACAGCAGCAACAGTAGAGGGGTAATTTCTGAGAGGAGAAGCGCTCTTTGTCGAACAAGTTAGCATTTTAAAAGCCTTTCTGTTTGCAATCTTCACTGTAATGAGCTTCTAAAAGCAAAAACTGATATCTGGTTATGCACCAGTACATATATGGAACAAAGCATGATGAAATTATTTAAATCAGTGTAGAAAGTATTGCACCACTTCCACGCTGACTGAGTATGTGTACTGTTGATCTCTGTTTGTTGAAAAGGTGCACCACATAAAATGAATAATGTAAGAATTTCAATATCTTTTATTCAGCTAAAGCGTAGCCTCGCTTTTGATGCTGTCAGAGGAAAGTGTAATAGCCTGGAACAGAAGGCAGAAAAAGGCCTCGGGCTACACTGCGGTACCGTACAGTCAAGGCCATTATGTATAGAACTCACTATATCATGATAGCAGCCATTTTAGAGTGTTGCCATGCAATGGGGTTATAATAACAACAAGATAAGAGAGAGCTGATATGAGCAGAGTGAGAGGGGCGAGGGAATGAGAGCAGCAGCTGGAAAATGGTAGAAAAGAAAGAGAATACAGACGGGAGGGTCAAAAAGGCTACAGGGAGCCATGACTGAGGCTAATGCAAGAGACTACTGCCGGCTGATATGAGGTGGATCAATACACAGGAAGAACAGTGAACCAAGTAAAGGGAGAAGAGAAAAATTCCTCAGAGTCACTGTATAAGTCCTAAACAAAAATACATTTACAGGACTCAAAAATAAAAAATAAAAAACAGGACAGACAAGGATAATCATTTATGAGATTTGAAGCCAATGAATTGTTTAATGAATAATGGGTCTACGAAAATAAAAGTGACAGGGAAAATATGCATACCAAGGCGAAGGCACTGTCGGAGGACGCCTCCTGATGACATATTTTTCTCAGCTTCTATCTCAGTGAAGTTAAGGGAGCTGGCAAAGATGAGAACATCCACGAGGTTGATGAGGCGCTGTAAGAAGGTGACTGAAGCCTCCACTGCCAAGCCTTGAGATGGCTCAATGTTCTCCAATTCATGCTGGTAGTAGAATAATACAATAAATCATGTATAAGTACTTGTAGAATAAAAAAAAGTCTTATAAATGTAGATTGAACTTTATCCAGTAACAACTGATTCTAAAGTGACTGTAAGATGAACTTTTCTTCATATAAAAAATACAAAAACATAAAAACAGTATCATGTAAAGGATGTCTTGGGAACACATACAAAAATGAAAAGTTTTACACTGTTGCTTGTACACTGTAACAAAAGTCAAACAAAAAAAATAAGAGAGAAACAAGAGAAACACTGAACATAAAGGTTAATTCATGACCTAATGTTTGTTTTTTAAAAAATAAATAAATAAACTTAAAGATTAAAAGGGAAAATTTTTTAAAAATATTTTGTTACATTGGGTTTTAAATTTTGTTACAGTTTACGCTTAACTGAATACAATTGGATTATTATTGAACTGAACATAACCTTATTCTTCGACAGACCAGTAAAGTGACAGTCGTAAAGAATCACATAGGGGAGCCGCAGCCACCGAGATCAGACGACACAAAACAAACTAACAACATTAGGAAGCAGCTAACTGTAGTCTAATGTGATTGGGAAAGGTCAATGCGGATGGATAACTTCCTACGATTGGAGCCATCAACTATATACACAGCCACAGTTACTTACACACACATATAATTCCTCTCATACACACACACACACGCACGCACACACACCAGGAGACTCACAGAGGAAGAGGTGGCGGCAGACAGCAGAGGTAAAATTCCCCCACAAGCCATGATGAGGTTGTCCACCACCTGGGAGATGAGGTGGATGCTGTTGTGGACAAACACCACGTTCTCACTGCTGTTCACAAAGTCCAGAATTGTCTTTGTGGAGTGACTGAGAGACAGAACACAACAAAATACTCTGTCAGCTAAACAAAGCAGACATGTCACAAGCAGGAGAAAACTTATTTGAAACAGAACTGTGGTACTTTGACAAACTAAAGTTAGAGCATGTTTGTGATGAGCAATTATATTATTTTTCTTTTAATAACGGTGGATTTTCTACAGATCACACACTTCATACATCTGCATAGTGTCAGTTAAGTGTTAACACAAAAATAGAAATATCTTACATATTCAGTTCTTAGAGAAAAGCATTTGCAATGCTTTGGTCTGTACCTCTTCTAGTCTCCTCAATGGGACATGAATTTCAAAGCAGAATAGGAAAAGTTTTAATTTTTATTTTAATGTAATCTGAAGTGCTGCTTCGTGCAAAAAACTTCTGATCAAAGAGTTTCTATTGCCTTTAAATGAGTAAATGTGCAAAGAGAAATTCCTCATTTTTAAAGTTGCCAAACAAGTTCAGCTCAGTGTTTTTAGTTGTAGCTTGGTTTGGTTTTTGTTTGCTTTTTTATGTTTCCTTTTTGTTTTGTTTTGCATTTTACAATTTGAAAACAAGTAAAATTTTCTCAGAACAAAACAAAGTTTGTGTAGGGCTCATTCACACACAGGCACCACTTGATTAAGAGAAATCTGTGGGATGAAATCTTTGTCTGCTCCTCAGAGGAATGAAAATTCAATAAATCTCTATTCCTTTAATCAATTAACACAATGATAGGGGGCTTAATCATTGGCAAAGTTGAAGTCAGCGGATTGTTACCCTACCTCCTCCACATCTGGACATCTGTCTCAATAGAGAAGAGCAGGTCAGTGAGGAGACGTTGGTGCATGTGTGACCAACGGAACTCTGGGATACGAAACATGGTGGAACGAGGACCCGAAGTGTTGTTCTCTCTCTGTTGACCTGAGGACCCTCCTCCTTCTGCTGCTGCTGCTGTCTGGCTTGTTTCCTACAAAGAGCCACCAGGAATAGTTTTAAAATAAGGGTTCGGAACAAAAACTGAAAATAACTATGACTATGAGGCACAATTTTGTCTAGGATAAGAAGAAAAGAAAACAGAGAGAGATAAAGGTTGCATACTGTTGCAGAAGTCTCCTTCAGTTCAAGTCTCTCTGTGTCTAAGGCCACATTGGACACGTCCAGTCTGGCAATTTTGATCTCTTTGGTTTTGTTCACAGAGTCTGAACTCTTCTGGGTGACAGAGTTGGAGGTGGCGATGCTGCTGTCTGCAGGACTGGACAGTGTTCCCTCCTCAGTGGTGGCGGTGATCTCTGAAGGCTGGCTAGGTGAGGTTGAGGCTGATGCTGCTGCAACCTCTTGGTCTGTAGGGGGCGGTGTGGTATCTGAGGGCTGCTGGTCTGCACTGGCGGTTTCAGTTATAGAAGAAGACTGTTCATCTTCTACTTTTTCTGCGGGTGTTTCTGTCATACTTTGTTCAGGTGTTTCAGCAGGAAGAGCCTGACTTTCTGAACCAGACACCTGTTTCTCCTCAGTTTCACTGTCTTCAGTTTTTTCTTGTATTCTAACCTCCTGCTTTTCATCTTTTTCTTTTACTCTATCTGTCTCCAACTCGGGTTCTTCCTGATCACTTTTATTGCCCTCATCAACTTGATGTTTATCTTCTTCCCTTTTTCCTTCCTCTCCTTCCTCTCCAGCAGCAGCAGAAGCATAAGAAGACTCTTCTTGGCTGTCATCGGCATCACTTGGGTGGATCTGGTCGCTAACAGATGACACGTCAACCGAGTCTTCATTGACGACAGAGGTTCCACCTACAGTGTTCTCCAGACATTCCGCCATCTCACTGGATGTTTGGTCAGTCTTACTCTCTTGCAGCTCTGTAGCTTCCACATTCAAAGAGTCTTCTGTCACTGAGTGTAAGGTTTCACCTTTGTTAGTTTCACTCTCAGATTTTTCATCATCTGTTACAGGTGTTTTTGCATCATCACTTGCAGCTGTTGCAGAGGAGTCACTAAGCACTTCCACTGCTTTTGTGTCATCCGTTTCAGCCTGTTCGTTTTCTGATGTTTGTAAATTATCGGTGTGTTTGTCAGTGAAAGTTTCAGTTACTGGTTCCTCCTTGTTGGTCTCCTGGCTCTGCTGCTCCTCGTTGTTTTTTTCTGTCACAGTAGCTTCAGTCTCTTTAACATCACCTGAATCATCCTTGGGAGACTTCTGAACAGACTGTTGCTCTTCTTCCTCAGCTCTGGCCAGGATGTTGGACACAGTGATTGATGCAGGTCCCCTTTCCTCAGCAGACTCAAGTGGGCTGGAGGTGATGGTTGAACTAGATGCTGAGTCAGGAGACTTTTGGGACAGCTCGTCCACTGTGAGTTCAATGACAGTGGAGGGCGCCATCTCCTCTGCAGACGGCCCGTTCACACTTTCTATGGTCTCCGAGCTTTGACTGACACCAGAAATGGTTCGGACTGTGCCCAGAGAACCTGTAGACTCCTGATGCTGGTACTGACGGAACATACGGGACAGGTTTTCTTTGTGCTGTTCAAAGGTAACCTGCAAACACAAAAGAGTATATGTTCAAATGTATGAAACACCACATGCTAGTCTTGACAACACTAAGCTACTGAATTGGTTTATCCTTCAAACATAAGAAAATTACAATCTATTTCTCCTTGAGTCCTAATTTTGTATTTTTGGTCATCATTTCAATGCAGTATGAAGTAAATATCATAACTATACTTTTTTTTAAGAATGCATAAAATGGACCGTTTGCCAATGCATTCAAATATCACAGTAAGATCCATTTTCACTTGTCATGATATACTGGCATTTATACATCAGAATCCCCAACCAATGTGATCAGTTTTTCCTACCTCATCAAATTAACCCTCACTTAGTTTAACTGACTTCTACTGGTTTATACTTTAAGTCTTTAAATCACTGTTACATGTGTCACATCATGTCCCAACACACTGTTTCATCTGCAAAAATTAAATTGTGGTTGAAAGTATGATAGAAAAATATTCTCAAAATGCTCTTTAGTTGTGAGCTTATTGCTACATGTACCCAGTGGGACCATTCGTGGCTAACTGTGCCATATTTAAAACTTTTCTTCTTTCTTGCGTGCAGCTACCTACAGCCTATTAACCTCTATCAGTCTTCTTACATCTGATATGGGTAGACTAGACTGCTAGTCTATAACGACAATGGTCGGCGGTGGCATTTGAGGAAGAGCCCGTCCATGTAAGCAGTCATAGATTAGCGGTAGATACTATTAGTGTGTGTCTGCTAGCTGTGCTGAGTGCGTGTCCAGCATTGGCAAATCCTCCCACGCCTAATTTAAGACCCTGCATTAATCACTGAGCTTGGAGGACAGAAAGTCAAAGATAGGTTTGGTGGTGGAGGGGGGGGATGAAACTAGACCCACTTTGCTGCTTTTTCACCTAAGGCTATTTGGACAGAAGGAGAAAGAGAAAGAAACAAAGAAAATAAGAACGTCAGAGATTAAAGGGAAGAAAAAAATATAAGAAATTGCAAAGGAGGAAGAGAAAAAGTGAGTCATTGAGAGTAGAAGAAAGGAAGGGGAGAGAAAGAAGCTGATTATTTGTAATTAATTAGGCGTTATTGTTCTAAATTAGCCTGCTACACGGGTGCTCATTAATCTTCTGTAGTGGGGAGCAGTGATTGGTAATCCATAGCTGTTTTCTGAGTGCACAGCCTGTTCTAAATGCGGCAGCGGTCCGTCTCTTCCTCTCTTCCTCCCTCTCTCCCAGTGATCGCACAGCAAGACCTTCTACCCCATTAGTTTGAGCTTAATTTGACATTTAGCATTTTTAGCAATTAAAAGGCTGCATTCAGAGTGTACTGCTATGGAAATTATGCAGGAGAGCAGTGCAGTACATAACGTCATGGATTCAGGATGCAGTCTGTGCATTAAGATGATGTATGTTGACCTTAAATTGGGCTCTGTAACAGATCCAGTTACCATTAGACAGAGGTAGTATATGTCTCTGTGGTTTTTTAAAGAGCGTTTAGCCTTGCTACGATATATAGGAACTGCCTTGGGTGGCTAAGACATCAGCGCTGATCTAATCTAATTTCATTCTTCTCCATGACTCGGCCTGGCCTCAGCGGGGTATGGAAAAATGTTATGGTAATGTACAAAAACATGGTGGGCTTTTCTAATGTGACAGGTAACATGGTATTAGCTGGGTGCAGCTAAGCCAGATCCACAAAATAATTGAATCGCCCGGACAAACTATTATGAACAAAAAGACATTGCATTACTTCAGTACAGCAGGTCTCACAATCTTTTTGCAAAATAAAATGCAGACAAATTTTAAAAACAAAATTAAGTCCCCATTATCTGCAGACAGACAACACTTGCAATCACATTTCCAAAATGATGCAAATCTTAAACTGCCATTGTCTCTATGTGCTGTATAACTGGTCTGGAATGAGCAGAGGTCCCACACTACAAGGAGACCCCCACAGTAGTAGCTGGGAGTCCCTATTTAGATAAATAGATGGAGACCAACCACAAAACAAAGGGGAAATGGGGAGGGCAGCATGGCTCTAATCCAATTAGCTAAATGCTATTCCTCCTCCAAAATCAATGTCATCTGCTACTGCTGTGTGGTTTTGCTCTTGTTCACAATATCTTCCTTTCTCACTCCTTGTAAAAACATTTTTCTTCATAGTTTTCGCCTGCCCATCTGATCCAGTGATATGAATATATCCTTTATCTGTAATTTCTATCACAACCATAGGAAGACAAGTTTGCACAAGGATCCTTAAGGCTACTGTACACTAAGATAGTTTTGAGCCAACCAGCCAAAATCATGGGGTTTCCATTAGCAGGTTGCTATGCATTTCAAATTGAGACTTTATTATATAATATTTGTTTATTTGAGAATTACGTGATAAAAGATCTAGTACATGAATACTAGCAATGGCCATCTGTCTCCTGCTGGATAGTATAGACAGCACTTAAAGCATACCATTATCTAGCATTGGCTTTTCAGTGTTCTCACGTTCTTCTTTTTGTCCATTTGTCAATACATCTACCTGAAACTCTTTGCCAAGAACACCAGCTTGGCTATAGTGACTATAATGTCTCAATAACCCCAGAGGCCAAAAGCTACATTGCTAAACTATTCTGCCTTTCTCCATAAACTGAAAAAAGGGGTGATAAGTTACAATTAAATTATTTTTTCCAAATACCATAACATAACAAACCATAACAAATACAATAACATCTATGTGAAATGACCAGCTCATAATGTATATTTAGGTTTTCCAAAGATCTGTTGGCTGATTTCTGCTCATATTTCTCTGTGTTAAAACCTCTGACAGGTATAATGAAGTTAGCTGACAGTGGGAGTCTGAAGGACGGAGGGACCTTCACGCCCCAATCTTTCTCTTTTGGAGATCTCCTTGTTCTCAAACTGATTTGTGTGCAGAGATGGACGAGGGGCACCTTGGGTGGGTGTGTGGGCTGAGGGTGGGAGGGCTGTTGTGTCAGCGTGCCCACCTGCAGGAACATCTGTCTGTTCACAGAGACACATAGGCAGGTACACGTACTTCCTAATGACTGACATAGAAGAATACACACGTGGAAGTACACACACAACACACACGTACACGAAGAGTAACTCAGTGCACACAGATGTCTTTTAATCTCAGTAAATCATATTTAGGTTTCAAACTCACTTTCAAGTTTTGCAGCAGCAACAAAATTAAAGCCAAACATAAGCAAGTAAAGTTAAAATACACAAGCAGATACAATCTGCATAAATGCAGGACCAGTGGAGTTAAGAATCAATCATTAAGAATAAATGTGTTTCTGCCTCTGCTTGCAAACTAAATGAGTCAATGAGATTTTGTTTGTTTGTTTTTTTTTACATTTATATTATAACTGAATGTTGTTTGTTATAATGATAATAAAGATACTTGAACCTTGATGATGCATCTTTTGGTACTGTGTACTGATAGACAATACTCATAAAGAAGAACGACGTTAAAACTTTACATCTGGCAAGTGCAGTTGCTCATCCTGCTCGGTCTCATGTTTCTGATGGGTGACAATGAATTTCCAGAGCTTTGTAGAGCAAAGGACTTGAGCTCAAGATAAAAATAAGCAGGAAAAAAATATAATTGAGCTATTATACTGAAAAACATTCTTTTTTTTCAGCAACATGTCAAAAGATGTGATAATGCTCAGAAAAAGAGATGATGAGCACAATAATGCATTATAAAATTAGAATTATCATTATGTTTATAAAGTGTAGTACAAAGATTCTCAGTCATGGACAAATTTCAACTAGAAAAAGTGTATCTACTCAGAAATCTGCATTCAGCATGAGGCATATTATCTCGACACATGCAAAACTGACATCTTTACTATGGATAACACAAGGCAAACTTAATCAAAACATCTTTGTGGAGTGAAAGTGTGCAAATATGTATTTGTGACTGCATATATGCACTTATCAAGAAGCTCCCAGTGGACTGGTTGTATTTATGAGGCCTTGTTTCCCTGATTGTTCTCGCACAGTTCCGATGAATATTCAATGGGCTTGCAGAGAAGGCTTCCTAGAGCCCAAGAGAAAAGGAGGGCAGAGAGAAAATGTGTCTAGTAACTCACATTCACACAAACACAGACACACACTAACACAATCACGGTAAAAACACACACACACAGCCCTGCAGCAGTGGGAGGAGAGAGCAACAGTGACAAACAGCTTTGGTGCTACAAAGGTGGCAGGAAATCTATCAAACGGGACAATAAAATTGCAATTGAGTTTCTTTAGCTTTTTTATAGCAGATGCATGTATCTTGGTGGCTTGAACCCGCTGCAACTATCCAAGTCACAGGCGGGTTTCCTGCACTGTGTGTGAAAATGTGTATGTGTGTGTATCTTACAACTTGCAAGTGCATTGGTTTAATCACACACACACTGGTTTAATCACACACACACTGTTGTTAGACTAGTGCTGGGTATTGTAAATGGAGCCAAGAAGAAACAGCATTAATCTTTTGTAATTATAGGCAAAAAAGCAATTACAGCCTGTCGTGTACAAAGTACAATAAACAATTTCTGCACAACACCAAACTAGACACTTTGCTGCATTGCAAAGTGAGACCTCGACACACTGCAGCTGTATGAACAGATGAAACCAGAACAAAAGCTTTCGGTGAAATTAAATGCAACCTGGATAAAATGTGCAGCATAATCTCTCAGCAATATCATAAAAACACTGTTATAAACATCATAAATAGGGCCATCATTCATTTTAAATTTTCACCACAAGATTATTGTGTATCATGAAATTATCAAATTCCACATAACGTTATTATCTCAAGATCTATAGAAAATTTGAACACAATAACAATAATAATAATAATAATAATAATAATAATAATAATAATAATAATAATAATAATAATGCTATCAGTTCAGATCTTTGATTAATGTGCACTGTCTTGTCATTTTTGGCAAATGAATTACACTAAAAGTGTAACGTGTCTTTAACATACAGACTACAAACATGAATACATAGCAGATGGTGAAGCAAGCAGTATTACGCACTGACTGTCATGGTTTCACTGTACCACAGTGTCTCCTCATTTGTCTGGGTCTTTCACTAAACAATGTCTTTAATTTTCCTTAGACTATAATTTTTATATGTTTTATCCCCCTTCAGATCAGTTTTACAGTGTCCAAAAGTGTGGAGGGACACTGTGAGTTCAGAGCATCAAGTATACAACACACACTCTACACTAACTGCTGCCTTAATGCTGATCATTTGCCAGGCAGTCTGTCTGTGCCCCCTACTGGACGACAACTCTCACAACACCTCTTCTCTGCAGTAAAACGTCTCATATCACAAGCACTTCTTTAACTCAACCTTCAATCTGCCAGTCTTAAAAACCCCCCAGACCACAATCTGACACCAACCTCAATTACTTCACTACATTGGAACAGAGAAGTGTAACATGATATCAACAGTGAATTTCTAAAGCAGTATTTTGAATTCAGCCTTTGGAAATAAAAAGTGCCAGAAGTTTATTTTTATCTGTGCAACGTAAAAGAGAGAGTGAAAGGGCTGGTAGACTCATTTCAATCAGATTATACTGAAACTAGCATTTAAATTAGACCACTGTAAGGCTTCCTGTGCTTAATCTGATGGGCACTGAAAGGCAAGGTTCAATTACTATGCTAGCCTCATCGGGAGTTAGAGGGTCAGATGATAATGCTCTCTAATTTCTCATTTCTGCATTAAGTCAGGTTTAAACCAAACATATGGGTGACAGAGCTGATGGCTTTGACTGAATCCTGCAGGCTTTTTGGCTGGAATCAAACTAAGGAGGAGGGTTACGGTTACGGTCATGTGGTGAATGTTTAGGCTGACACTGTGTGTCTGCGTGTGTGCACAAGTGTGTGTGTATGTTCTTGTGTATACTACAGAAAGATAAAGAGTGTCTGAGGTAAAGCGAAGAAAAACAGAAACGAAACACATAAAAAGAAAACTAAAAATGAAACAGATGAGGAGATAAGAGAAGATCCACAGAGAAAGATAAACAAAGCTGTGTCTACCCCCAGTATGTGTGTCTGTGTGTGTGTGTGTGTGTGTGTGTGTGAGAGAGAGAGTCTTGCATGGATTATAATGAGTGCTCTGACCTTGGAGTGGGTGATGGACAATGTGTCCACCCAGACGCGCCAGCCGCCCCACTCGTATTTGATGGCGTGATAGAGCAGGATGCGAAAGATGGCGTAAACCATCTCTGTGATTTTCTGCTCATCGCTGTTTCGTGGGTTGATGAAGCACAGAGAGAGCATCCACTCTTGCCACACCGAGCACTGCAGCAGGCTCCTGTAACAGAAAAAAAAAAAGCACGCAGCTATGTAATGCTGTATGTGAATCCCACTGGCACACAAACACGGCGTGGACTGGTGTGTGATGTAGATCTCCATCCTGTGAATTGGTGGAACTCTTACCTGCGGTTCTCTCGGCTGTTATTGAACAGTTTGATCATGTCTGACAGAAAGACCCTGCGCACCTCCATGCTCTCCGGGGATGGGGGAGAGTTCTTCAGCAGAGAAGCTATAACCTTCAGAATTTCTAGAAATATTAACAGAGAGAAACCCATTCTGTTAGGACTGAGATAGAAAATGTTTACATTTTTGCAGAAAGTACGGTAAGGGTTCAGAAGATATTAAATAATTCCTTATATGTTTAAAATGTGTGTCTGTGTTTTATTAATATATTACACTGCATCAATTCAAATTTTTAAGGATTATGAAAAAAGTTTGGAAATTTGGAAACATCCAGTATTCTGCTTGGAAACAAAACTTGCTTAGGAGAAACTGTACAAATCAACAACTAAATCATACATTGGTCTCAACATGTGCAAATCATTGTGTCACAAACTATCTGACCTCTCAGTTATACACACCTGAAAAACT
The DNA here is from genome assembly GCA_029814665.1 of Acanthurus lineatus. Lineage (NCBI taxonomy): Eukaryota > Metazoa > Chordata > Actinopteri > Acanthuriformes > Acanthuridae > Acanthurus > Acanthurus lineatus. The sequence continues at coordinate 3,993,671 of JAPZDV010000020.1, forward strand.
GCCAGTCGTAAGAGAAACATAAAAAAAAGAAAAGCTCAGGCCATTGATCTTTATCATACGGTAATGGTTTTGGTATTGTTTCAAATGAGGGAGCCCAAGTCACAGGCCCTTCTGCAAGGCTTGGCTTCAGTTAAACCAAAGAGACTGACTGTTTAGATGAATTATCTAGACAATGTCAATGTCTATTTGCCTTGAGTAGAGAGACGGCGGGGCTTGGATTTCACTTGTCTCTTCAGACCTTGGCGCTAACCGATGCCCCCTTGCCCCAGCAGACGGTTGTGTTGTTTCTACGCCTTAGTCACTCAAATTATGAGTCGCTGAACCTTTACCGCCAGAAAATTACCCCAGCATGTACCGGGAATGAGGATGGAGGGACGGCGTATTCACTTCTTTTTTCCATTTGCTCTTGGTTCTTTTTTCCCTTGACTTAATTTGAGGGAAATGGTACTTCCTCGGTTTGTTTGATTGGCTCTGACGTTACTAAAGACTGTAATCAGGGGGCCATTTTAGGAGTTTGTTGCAGATTAAATCAAGAGAATGCACGGCAAAGGAGAAACAGACCACTGCTCTATGTTCCATAGAATGTGCTCACATGTAGAAACCCATGCAGACCTCTATGATACATACCGCCTGTCTAGGATGGTTGGGTAGGAGTTTTTAACACAATAAAGGCTTAAGATAATCAATGTGTGACTACAGCAGGACCTTGTCAGATTAAGGCTGGTTGGAAGTAAACCTTGGTTGTGATTATACCAACTGCTTGGGTTTCAAACTGATTAAAGCTGTTTTGAAAGTGTGTGCAGTGCAGGAAGGGGCACATATGCGTGGAAGTACCAGCATTAAAGAGACAGGGATGTTTTCTTTGCTTTGCTGAAATGAATACTTAAGATTTCAACATATGAAATGATTTTGTGAGCTGACGTGAAATTGGAGGTAAGTAAGGGCCTGAAACTATGAGATGGGAACACTGATCAAAGTCTGAAGTTGCAGTTAGCTTGTTATGTTGCCACGTTAAAAAATAAGTCTGCGCTTTCTACTAGTTTTATTATATAAATATTTTTTTCTTATTTTCACTTTTTTTTATAGAAATAGACAGACACAGACAGAGTGAGGGAGAGCGAGACAGAGCGGGAGAAAGAACTTGCAAGTACATCATAATTCAGTCCATTCACATACAAATGTGCAGTATGTGAGCATTTGAATAGACTTCAGAATTATCAACCTACCTTTTTCATTAAGTTGTAAATAATGTTATTTAAATCAATGTTTAATCATTGTGTAATCCCATTTTTAATTATAGAAATTATTATATTAAATATTGACGTGATACACATGGTTTGATGGTAATATATTTAACAAAATAGATAACAGAATGTCAGAAAATTAAATATGTAAATACAAATACAGTATAAATATCATATAATTTAAGAAAATCTGTTAACACAACAAATTCCAAATACACTTCAATGCGATCTAATAATTGATTAATTAAAAAAGCGTACATAGACATGACTATCTTCACACAGCGAATTAAGTGCAAATTTACAACATTTATCTTTTCATGCAAATGAATCTGGACATGCATAATATAGACTTTCAATAAAACCAGCAGATGTGTGTACATTTGTCACACAAAGCATTTTCACCATCCTCAGGCTGGGTTTATGTCTGACGCTCAGTTGTATGGAAGTACCCTCTGGCTGCAAAATTTACGTCTTTCATTTGTTTGACTGTATATAGTGATCGCACTGTTCCGTGGGGAATTATCCTCTAGTGCAGTACGGAGCAATAGGTATGTAGGGGGTATGCTGCAGGGGTTGATTTAGGAGAGTAGTGTGGCGCTGGGGAGGCACTTACGTGGGTTGAGAATCTTCACAGTAGAGTCAGGGTCCGGATGCTGTTTATGGATCACTTGAGTGCAGATCTGCTCTGTAAGAATCTACCAGGGGACCGAGAGAGGATTCGAGTCATAAATATCCACATACATACAATACCAACAATAACAGAGACACAAACCACACAATGGATACACAAGGCCGTGTATATTTTTACCATTACATTGTATGTGGCTGAATAAATGTCAAATAAAGTTTCTGCATGTGGTCAGCCATACAATTATTTATTTCAACAAATTCATTTAATCAATGTCCAGAATAATAAAGGAAAACTGAAAAATTAGACAAAGATAGCATTGTTAAATTAAACGAAATTAACATCAGCAAGTAGCTGAATACAGAAGTTATTATTGGATGTAATAGCTGTCTTTGAGGATTGTTTCAGTCCTGTAAGTACAGGCCTTGAGCGTGTGTGTATGCAGGGGACCGACCTCGAAGAGCACATTGTAGGTCGTCATGGTGAAGGGGTTGGAGTGGAGCATCAGACGCTCAGTGAGCAGAGAGAAGAGGCCATGACTCAGCATGACCTCAGCTTTCCTCCTGACCAGGATATTGGGAGGTCAAAGGTCAGTCAGTAAACATTAGTATTTACCAGAACAGTGTTGAATCAAAAGGCAATCCGGGCCTTTTGGGATGCAAATGCACTAATATAACACAGCCATATTATCTTATTTGAAAGGTAATATCAAATCATATTGAAAATGTCCAGGACTATTATAACTCTTCAGAACTGACAGACAAAGACAAAATACGGAGCTTCTGATGAGTCAAATATCTGCAGCGGTTGAGATCTGTAAAAGTATAAATCAGCTAAGCTCCAGCTGACTTTTGACGTGGAGGAAATGAAAAAAGAAAATCCCTGCTGACTCAGTAAGAGCAGTCCTTCACAGGCGGGTCTTCATCACTTTCATCTCTGATTACTGATCAACTCTAATTTTAGCATTGTGGCTCAGCTTAAGAACTGTGGACTGTTTGCAGTCAATCTTGCATCTGGATCACGAGACAAAAAGACAGTTCACCAGCGACACGCATACATCAAAAGAAGTTTTTAGATGAAAAATAAAGTTGTGACTGAATGTATGAGATATAACGTGATCATTTTAGTTTTTATTCTGGCAGTGAGACCTGAAGATAGTCAGAAAATAAACAATAATGGTTATGATGGTACATAATGTTCTGTTACTTTTCAGAAACATTATGGCAAAAAAAAAAATCAGCTTGAGAAACTACAAGGAGAAAGGAGAAAGAAACATAGAAATCAATAATAAACATGTAATTGCATTTCATTTATTAATTCATTTTCATTCATTTTATTACTATTACGTTTTTAAAGAATTTTATATTTCTAATACAGACAAAGATTTTTTAAAGGAAACTCTGGGAATACAGTGACAAGGATTTTAGCTTTGTGACTGTACTTACTTTATTGGCAAGTGTTTCAGAAAGTAGCCCATAACTTTCAGAGTCTGAACTCGTATTCCTTCGCTTTTTGAGGCCAAAAGTTTGTAAATGACACTGGAAAAAAATGAAATACATGAGAAAGATTATAAAGACAAGAATATTTGAAGTTAATAATATATCAATTCAGAATATACACAGCAAAGCAGTTAACTATGCACCATATTCTTGGGGAAAAAATATATATAAATGTAAATGTTCACAATATAGGGGTGCATAAAACTACAGTCTTGAAAGAGTAAATCTATTAAATTTAAATATACTGTTTCAATTTATAATATTTTAAAAATTACTAGAAAACTATTAGTACACATGCATATAATAAAAGCAGAAATGATTACCGAATCCCGTTTCGCTGGTCGAAGGCCTGGACCATGGGCCCAGGATGTTCAGACATTAGAGCCACCAGCAACTGCAGCACATCCATGAGGTTGTCATCCTTTGCAACAGAAAAAAACAAGACTTAAGCTATTGTGACTTTCAACATGAGCAGTAGGAAAAATACAGCATAGAGTACCAAAGATGAAATAAGTTGATTTTTTAGGAGACATTTTAATTATGAAGAAAATTTTAGCCAGCTGTTCCTGTCATATATAAGATAAAGGCAAATATGGGAATAATTCCTTGTGTTATTTCTTTGATGTTTAGCAGTGCCAGTTGCAGAAGTAATGGGAGTAGGGGAAGTAGTAAAAATTCGGTAGAAATAAAGGAATACGTCACAAACATCTGCGCTAAAGATTTGAAATATGTATTCGATGAAGGGTAGGGCTGTTCCATGTGAATTTTTTAGAGAATGTTGTAATTGCAGTATTTTTTTTACAAAGTTAAATGCTTTACTTGTTGATTCAGTTGTTATGCATCACTCCACTGTAAACAAAACCACTTTTGTCAGGATCTCTAACTGGCAGATAATAACAAGAAACAGCAAAGCTGCCTTTAGCAACAATAACAATTCTGTATTTGCTCTGCATATCAGATGGTGGGAATCCTTAAAATACAGTAGTTGTGTTATGTTGCCATCTGGTGGCGAAGTCTATGCTGCATGAACAACAGCACACATGCGTACCTCATGCATGGTAAGGAGGTAGTTGAGGATACTCTGCAGTTCATCTTCTTTCACCCCATGATCCTGGAATATAATTACACAGATTATTTCACTGGGCATCACAGAGGTTCACAATATTTCACAATAAACACAATAAAAAAAAACATTTAATGCAGACCTATCGTGATATTAATGATGTGACTGAGTTTTCTAGAAGATAAAATACACTGCAAGGTATCTGACATAGAAGAACAAAAAATAATAATAATCCCTCATAATGAGAATATGCTAATCAAAACAAGGGAAGTGCAAGCATGGATCTTTCCCTCTAATATGAGAACATTCAACATCAAACAATAAAATTGCTGTGCTACAACCGAAAATCACAGGCAATGTCTATATGAAAGTTCTGTTAAAACATATCCAGGCTTGGTGTGGTTCTACACAGAGAAAGCATTGTTAAGATATGCAAAATTATCCTAAATATTACCAGTTTAGATCCATTTAATTAGATCTGGTCTTTCCAGACTGTAAATATGTACTTGTTCACTTAAGTGTTTCATTTCACTTAAGTTCAGCTCAGTTGATATGAAACAGACACTTAGAGCTAAGAGACCTTAGAGCTAACCTTTTGAGTGTAATATTACTTATGAATTACTTGAAAGTACACATAATATTAGCGCTTAAAAGATGCCACTTGCTTAAGTAAGCCCAAGGTCTGCTTTGGTTGGGGACAGCTGTTGTCTGGCTCTGGCATGATAAACTTACCTTCATTATGAGCTGCTTGACAAACAGCAACAGAAATGCTCGCAGAGAGAGGAGCTCCTTCTGGTTTGGTCTTGGACCATCTGCAAACCCAAACAGCAAACAATGACTGTTGAATAACTAATCAAAAAGCAAATGAGCACAATCCACAAAAAAGGTGAAAAATAAAAAAAAAAGTGTATTTTTTCTTGTAAAAAGAAAGCACTAATTTATCATTTTAGAGATTTGTAATGATATTACATGTGTGCATCCATATTTCTGTGTGCAAGTCAAAATCTACTTCTACAAGCACTGCATCATGTCATATTTACATATAACTTTTTTTAATTATTATTTATTTATTTTGTTTGCACCCTTACCGAGGCCTTTGGGTGTGACTCCACTGCGGTCCTGGGGGTTAATAACCCAGTAGTAGTATTTCAGTGTGTGCATGACCTGAAGCACAGTGCCAACCCTGCGGATGGTGTTGTAGATGGTCACTGTGCTTATGAACTCTGTTGCTAGGTAAGTGTAGAGTGTCAGCTGCACCTGCAAAAGATAAAGCACATATGAAACCACATGTTTAATGTTTAAGCAGAATAATCCAATATTAGTGTGTGCTAGTTTCGTGCTCCTATAAGAGGAGAGTGTTTGCTTCTAGGTGCCTAAGAGTTGCAGACAAGCTGTTCTCATTTTAAAAGCAGCCACTGAGTCACAGGTGAAGGTGTAACCTTGAACTCTGAGCTGAACTCTGAAACACTGAGAATGAAAAGTAGGGCAGGACCATACAGAGCGAGAGGGTGAGTACAACTGTGCAGGTCTGTGTTTGTGTGTGCATGTCTGCATGTAGTAACCAATATGCATGTGTCCTATTTACATATGTACACGCAGGTTTATCCATCTTTACAAATGCAACCAAATGCATAAGAATGTCTTTCTATAATTTATGCGTGTATTCATGTTACCTTGGCGGGGGCATGGATCCAGATGGCAGGGTTGAACAGAATGTGGTCACACAGCTGCTTGAGCAGCAAGATGCCATTCTGCAAGTTGCTAAGGTATCTGGAAAAGGCCAGCACAATGTCCAGGACGGGCCGCGTCACATGCACCTTGGATGACTGGAGCGCAGACAGGGAGACAAAAAGTGTCACAACAGGAGGTGAAAAAAAGGGAGGATGATATTTCAGTGAAAGGATACAAAGACGGGGAGAGCAAAGAAGGGTGAATGGGGTACAATACAGAAAGGGGAGGGAAAGGACACATGCAGAGAAAGATAAGGAGGAGCTCCTCTTCTGCTTAACAAGCACACAAGCCAGCTGTGACCTCCAAAATACAGCTGAGGGAAAACAAAGTCTGCCTCATATTAAGTGTTGGTGTGCTCCTGTCTGAGTGTGTTTGTGGTGTTAGGGGAATCAACAGTGGCCTTATTACTGCACTGGGTTCATTATGTGAAGCTACTGGGTATGGGAGGATGGCCCTCTTGTGTATTTCTTTACCAGCTGAGCCAATTTGTGTTTGTCTCACCTTCTCCAAAGCGTAGCCGATGACGAGAAACCCTTTGCAGGCCAGGACCTGCTCTTGCATAGCCACGGAGTTCTTCAAGAGCTCCATCACGAAGGACAGCAAAGTGCAGCTAAGAGGCCCACAGACAAGCAGTGACACAGAGAGAGAGACAGGGAGAGAGATGCAAGTTAGACAGTGACAATAATCTATGTAAGCGGCTGACAAAGGCCTGACTGTGAAGGGCATATCCTACATGAAATGTGATTGAATGAGGGTGTCGTGTCCCCATTGTGTTAGCAGGACAGATTTTAGCTAGCATCACCTTGAGGGCAGCAGATACAATGACGTTGCAATTTACAAGCAAAATTACCACCTCAGTTTTTTAATATGGGGATTATAAAATCAAGTACTTTAAAAATGATAGCAGGGCCCTCTCTCTGACAGTGATGTTGCTTAATGTTATAGTCAGTTTAGCAATGGGCTGAAAACAAAGATCAAAACAAAAAAGGATAAAAACAAAAGCACAATAAGCTGATTTATCCTGACTTTAAATCCCTTTGGTTAAAGCTCAAATAAGACTGGATTATATGTCCCATAGTGCAGCTGGATAGCATCTTTACTTCCCTCCTTACCTTGTAAGTACCCGCATCTATCACATTTTACACTTCAGTTTGTAACGCAGGCTTCCCCTTAAAGGTTTGTAGTTTTGGTTTTACATGTTGTAATGCAGTTGTCAAAATTGATGAGTGTCAGCAAAAATATTCATAACATATTTATAACACATCAAAGTTAGCACACGACTGTTGATCTTGTTCTGAAACAGAATTGACTGGTTGTGTAATATTTACGCTTTTCCTGTTATATACTGTCATAATGGATTAATGCAACAAAACAACATCCTAATTTAATCAAGGAAAAAAACAACAGTGCTCTTATTAAGACCAAAGCATATGCTTTTGTGTGTGTTTACCAGACAGAGGTGTCCAGCTCATGGCTGGAAGGCTGGCAATAATCCAGCTGTGCAAACAGAGGGAAGAGAACCTGCACACCTCCAATAGAGTGTATGCCACTCTGGACTGAGTGGGTCACCACGGCCTTCACATCCTGCCGAAACAAACACACATGACCGCATTTAACAAGCATCACAGCTAAAATTTGCATGTGGGCCCACTGACATTATATCTATATGCTGATATATATTATATATATGTTGTGACTATTTGCAAGCAGTTGAAAAGTCACAAATATACAAATGGTATTTTTTTTTTTAATCATACCACTAAAGTCAACTTTTTATGTTTACAGACATATTTTTGCACTTTTGCAATTGTTAGGATATTTTAGTAGACTTAATTATAAATACAGGTTGCAGACATGCTTCATGTTTGAGAGGTTTAATATAATTTACTACCTAATACTTAGTGCTTTGTTTCTTTTGTTGAGTTATGACTTGAATCAGATGCTGAATTCAGATGATGAGGTTTAATTGATCACACTGTGCTAGTTAGCCTGGTGAAAGAGCTGGTGTCTGAGTTGTTGTCTGAGTTGTTGTGAGTTGTTGTATGCTGTGACACAAACGGTGGCTTGGCAAAACTTTTTTCCTCTCTATAGGATTGGAATTTCGAGCATGCCACAGCAAAGCAAAGAATATAGGTCACATATTCATTAATATTTCACAGCATGTGTGCGTGCATGTGTGTGCGTGTGTGTGTGTGTAAGGAGTATATAATTGTGTGGAGGCAAAAGCCGCCCTCACAAAGGAAACAAAGCATTTCCTTTGATGAGAGGTCATGAGAGAAAACTCAATTAGTGCTCGAGACAAGAAAACTCAACATGAGTGAAGTAACGGTGTTGAGTGTGGCGTGTGTGTGTGTGTGAGTATTTGTGTGTGCATGGTGTGGGTGTGTATTAGTAAGCAGCATATGGAAAACTGCCACAAAGTTCACCTCCTACTTTTAACAGAATAAAAGCACATTTACTAGAATGCAGTTCCAAACTAAATCTCAGTCCCAGAGAAAGCTAATTCCATAATTAGAGCACCAAGATGGCATTTTTCAGCAGCTGCGGCAGTCTGGCAGCTCTGCACCTCTGACCTAATGAGGCTATTAAAATGAAAAGATGCCAACTGGGCCGCTTTCATTATCGCAGAGGAGGGAAGAAAGAGTAAAGAGTGGTACAAACAGAACAGTGGGAGGGAAGGAGCAGGCGCACAGGTGGTGAATGAATTTGTTACGATGTTGCTTTAATGTTGGTGCGGCACAGTCACTTTGGGTTACATTTAAACAATTCCAGCATTATGCACTCCAAGGGAAACGACTTTCACCTGTAACACAAGCTAAACACCAAATTAAAGGCAAGAATTACCTGCAGCATGAGTGCATGGGGGGAGTGAACGAAAATGGAGGCATTGTCCTTGGGCGAGGACTCAAGGCAGAGCTGGGCATCTGTGGCGCGAGGATTATAAGTGAAGGCAATACTGGAAGACAGCTTGCCATCATACAGTAAGGTCTTATGATGCTCTGCAAATAGCAAGTCACTCTCAGCCTTGTACTTGAATGTGCCCTGAGGAGATGGAGGAAGAGGATGGGAGTAAGTTTATTGTAAAAGAGTATAACAAATTAACAATAAAGAAACTAAGTGATAGCACACGTGTCTAAATTACAAAATAGCAAAGGGCCACTAAGATGATGCCAAGTTTAACAAAAGTAAAGTGCCAGATACAGGACTCTGGTGCAAATATGTTGCAGCAAACAAACGTTTTTGCCTTCCAACCTGATAACCTGGACCCAGCTGATAGATAGCCAGGATCTGGGCAGCGCTGAGGGCCTCTCCAAACAGGTAAACTGCCCCCATCTGTCCGCAGAACACCCGGTTGGCATCTGCTGTCTCGGACGATCCCAGGAAACACTTGTCAAATGTCTGTGGCAGAAGGGATGCAGGCAAAGGATGATGGAGGTAGGATGTGAGGAAGCAAAGCAGAAAATCAAAAAACACAGAAATAGACCGTTAAAAGATGAAAAGAGGGAAGGTAGGGGGACAGGGTGTTTGGGAGAAAGGAAATAAGGAAGGTAGGATAAATAAGACCAAAAATAGCCTGAAAGAACAGAGAGAAAAGGCATTTTTACACCAGCTATAAATGGCAACACACGGCTATAAACATACTGTAGCTAACATGATAATGCTCTATCTTCCTCTGGTCATGGTCAGCGAGGCATAAGCAGAAGAGTTGAGAAAGACGAGGGCACATCTCAATCAAGTTGCTAATTTGCTTTCTGACATGCTGACACATCTAGAGGATTATATTGCACTGTGGAGGGATTTTTACTCCTAACAAAATTTGATTTAAGAATCTCATATCTCAGCATGACAGAAAGCAATCCCTGCAACTGTGACAGAGTTCATTCAGTGATGTATGAGAGGTGCAGGTTTTGTGTGTATATGCAGTCATTTTATACTGCACTATCCATGCTAAAAGATGACAAGAATGTTTCACCCTGGAGCCCCCTGAAAGCAAACATTGAGATTAGATATATCTGGGAAGGAGGAGGGCATGAGAGAGAGGTTTGCTTTTTAGTTTTTGCTTCATACTCCTGCAGCAATATCAGTTCCTGAAATTGATATTTGACAGAAAATGTAGTACATGTACAGATGTACATGTATAGGATACGTCTGGGTAGAACTGTAAATATATAATCTTGCCAGAGGGTCATGCAGTAATATTTGTGATTTTCAAACACACAGAACACACTGGTTCATATAAATGGCCAGCAAAAAGGAATATCAAAAGCTATATGCAGCAGTCACTAAGTTTGGCGTAGTATAAAGCCTGAAAACTGTGGGAAACAGACAGCCTTGTTGTCTTCTATCAAATGCCAAAAATTACCAATTTATTTTTCTCTTGTTTATTTATATTTCTCTCACCGCCAGTTTTGGCACCACTCACTGGGTTATTTATTAACAGCAAAAACTTTTTTAGATTGTTTCTACTTACATCGCTGGTGTTGACAAACCAGGCAATGTCTCCAAAGGAAGCCAGTTCACCGTTCACATAGCAGCTGATTTCACTGTTTTTCCAGCGGTTGTAGATGTGAACAAGAGTCACCATGTACCACTGCAACAACAAAAAGAGGCACACTCACAATGAGATACTGCTGACCTACACCTGGAATATAAATCACACACACAACAAGATATCAACAAGTCAACATATGCAGAGAATCTTCTTGTCTGCTCAATTAGCCTAATTCCACTACTTTTAAGAAATAAATTCCCTCAAGCTGTGATCCCACCTACTTTGATTTTGTGGTTATCGCCTCAGTCCAACAACCAGTGAAATAGTGCTACCACAGTGAAATAGGTTATTATGCTTTCCTCCGGACATGAAAGGGCAGGCATTAAAAATAGAGTGAAACATCAACTAAAATGAGCACAGAGTCCTCCTGAGGTTTATTGAGGTAAGGTGGCGCATTCATGCCCAGGGGAAGGAGGGGAATGTTTCAAAAGTGTCTACAGGCAAAGCATCTGTGTGACTGCAGTGGTCTTCGGCGTGTGCTGTGCCTGGAAGGGACTGAGAGTACTGGATAATCCCTGTCTTCCATTGCCCTCATTCCTCCTCCTTCTAGTTTCACTTCTCCCCAGAGTCAGGTAAGCCATGACAATTCCTTCTTACAGCAAGGTCTACATTTACTGTGTGAGCACATACGTGTCTCTGTATGTGCATGGGCACGAGATTGGAATTTGTGTGTTCATTGACATGTGATTTCTGTGATCTATCTGCAAAGGCATTTCAGGGTTTGGAGTTTTTTTGGGCATGAATATTTAGTTTGCCTTGGTTACCAAACCAGTTCTTGTTCCTTTCATACCTTCTGTGGCTTGAAGTCGTACTTTACACAGTGCTGGAATCCTTTCCCCTTGGATTTTAATGAGGTCACTATCAAACAGCCACCCACAAAGTGTGCAGAGTAACCCAGGCCTTTACTCGTGCGGAAACTGAGAAGAAGCAAAGAGAAAATACATGACACAACTTTAAATTCTGATTGAAGCTACACAGTTTCATGTGACAAAATTCAAGGGCAACATGTATATAGGGTTTAATATATCAAGTAAACATTTTAAAAGGGTCTCATGAGGATAAAGAAAGCAAACATTCATTTCTCAACTTGACAGTCTCTTCCCATCATTCTCCATGTCCCGGCGAGACAGGGCCCCTGCATGTGATTTAGTGAATTAATCTCCTCTTAAAAGAGCACAAAGCTGAAGAGGGGCTTTTATTGCACATTCTCTCAACAGCTCGTTGGCCATCAGGCTCGGTTATATCATTTTCACTAGAGCCCAAACAGATCCCTGTTGTATAAATTAGATTTCTGACAGGAATTAATTATTGGCCAAAAAGAAGATGATCAGACAGCTTGATTTATTCGCTCCATGGAGAGGAAGTAAAGGGTAAGGGAACAGGAAAGATGGAGGGGAAGGCACGACTGTTTTTCATCTGTGAGGCTGCATCTCCACTGCATCTGCAGCACATTTTTGGTATTCAAATTTATTTAAGAAAAAACTTGGTTACACTCAAGCCATGTGCCCATGCATATGCATACACGTACACACGCACATGTGAAATTCATGGCTCTCATGTAACGCCACCTTTCATATAACTCCCTCTTCTGTATTATTTACACTACAAATGTGCACTTCTTCCTTTCCATTCTATTCCATTTCTGCTTTCTATTTATAGTCTGTTCAAACACAATTAAATATTTAAATGTGGAACAAAGGGCAAAGGTTCAGGTTTACTTGTCAAACACAAGTACTGCTACCTACCAGTAGAGGTAAGGCTTGTCTTTGTCTACATTGATGTTGTTGAGAGGATCCATGCGGAGCCACGTGTGGAAGGTAAAACCGTTCTGATACGGCCATTTTGCTATAGGAGGCAGAGCTATAGCCTGTCAGGAAAAAAGTAAAAGAAGAAAATAGAACGTGGCATGATATGGGGGTCCTGACCAGCTGTGGAATTAAAGGACCCATGATAGACAAAACACTGTTGCTAATGCAACCGCTCAGAGAAATTCATGTCACAAGGCCACAAAACCTGTTTGGGCAAAGAAATATCAAGCAAACAAGCTCCCAATGAAAGGTCAGAAATCCATTGGTGTGAATAACATTTCAGCCTTCATATCTCATTAGCAGGGCGGCACTGGAGGGGGAAAGTGCATGTACTCTTTTCAAACACACAGCTAACAAACACAGGCTTAGTATTAAAAGTTCAGATCAACTAAATGGGACCAAAACATATGTAGGAGCCTCTTAAAAAGCTTCATCACCATGGTGGTACATATAAAAGTGAGCAATCTCTTACTTGTTGTAGAGAAAAGTTCATTCTACCCTTTGCTACATTTTTCCTTTTTTCCTACTAACAGATAAATCCTTTAAACTGACTAGGGTTCCAAAGATTTAATTTCAGCTCAAAATTAATGAATGCTCAAAGAGTCCATTTGTGTATTAAGGCATGAGAAACTCATCCTGTAATGAACAAACTGGCATGCAAAACCAGATCTTGCAGGAAGAAGAGAAAGTAACAACACTGCAGCTCTCAACGAGTGGTGAACGCTGCAGGCAAAAGCAAAACAGTGATCTAAATAAAGTTTTTTTATTGTTTTACTCGTATAGAAAGACTAAAAAATGACACCAGACTACAGATTTTCTAGGATGTTGATGATGAAGTACACCAAATAGAGATTTTGAAGAACTTTGAGCATGATTTATTAAGTTAGATACACTTTAGCTATGTAGACTTTTAGTGCTCACACACACCTTTTCATGAAAAAGCATGCTCTGAGACTTTTGAACACTTCACAGCATTGCAGCAAGAGTGCAATATTCTATGTGGTTTCAGAGAGATCACACTTTTAATGGCAAACTATAAAGTAAAAAAATGTAAAGCCAACACTAACCACTCAAATTAAAGCCAGTCAGCTCATCATATGTGTGTGTTAACACCTGTAAGAGGAGATTTTTTTTTCCCTTTTATTCTGTTGTGCAGAGTTAAGACATTATGCAGTATACTCACAGCTGCATTTTTCCCAGGGAAGCTGAAAAAGGAGTCAGGGCCAGTCCTGTGGGCCATGTACTTCAGAACTGACAAAAGCTTCACTGCATGGTTCGGCTTGAGAAAGAAAAAAGAAAAAAAAACATCACACAAGAATTACCTAAGATCAAATGTCTTTGTTAGAATAGACCCCTTGAGATGTATAATCTCGTTTTTGAGGGGCTCCCAACATGTATCACAATAACATAACGACAGGAGTGACATGGTCTAAAGGAATGCACATATAAACATGGCAACATGCAGACAATTGACTGTGTTGATGTTTCAAATGACATGCACTTGAAGGCGTAAGAACCCACATTACACACTCACTGTTCATGCATGCACCCACAAATAGCTAAAGCCTGTGTAGTTTTGGTTCTGCTTGTTCTAAATTTACCTCTCAGACTTATCAGACTCTGACATCTGGAGCTTCACTTAGCAGCACATTGAAAGTTCAATATCTTCATCTTCTCTAGAATGTACTGATTTTGTTTGCAAGCACTCCTACTATAAATCATAATCATCAGAAGTATGTTACTCTTACACACCATTAAGATATTAGAGATGGATCAACATATATATTATATTCATATAATTTTTAATTTCATTTAAATAATTTTTTTTTTTAATTTACAGTAATCCCACTCACCCTTTCTCCATTAGTATTTAACAAAATCTATATGAGTAAAAAAACAGTGGAAGGGAGGGTGAGGTGAAATTCTGAAGCATAAAAGCACCTTGCCTTATTTTCTTGACAACTTGATTAGTGTCAGTGATCAATAGATTAGGTTACCTCTCTTACTCTACCTATCTGTCCCTCTTGCATGCCGTTGGTTCAGCCTGAAAGTCCTAACTTGTCTTCTCTAAACATATCATCATCTCATGTTGACTATGACTATTCTGATACAGCCACATTCAGCTCAGCTGGTCTATTTTGGAAAATAAATGTTCCCCAAATAAGTCCTTTGCTTTGCACTCTTTTAACTACCTAATATCAATAATGGACAGCAGCTCGTGATCCAAGGCCTCTGCAGAGTAGCATTCTGGTTTCACATGATTAATCACATCTATGTGATGAGAGAACTGGCTGTGGGACGACAGCTGTTGGAGTGTTTCTGGAACATTTCTCATGCTGGTCTAAGACAACCTAGACAGATCACCGTGGCATGACTCTGACTCACCCACTGGCCTTTCTCCCCCTGCAGCTTGCTGAAGAAGAGCTTCAGTTCTTTTACTGTGATGCTGTAGCTGGCGAGCACGCCCAACATGTCCACCAGTAGCTCTGCAAGAAACACACATGCATGGCATCGGTTAAACACAGAAACGGACAGGCTTTAAACATGGCATGTTTGCAAACAACATCTGGTAAAACAAATTAATAATCTACTCCAAGTGACGACAAAAGTGTTAGCGAAAAGCAAAATAATCTTGTATGAGGTGGTCCCTCATTTTTGCTACCTGTACTTGTCTTTTTTGGTTTTCAAAGAAATATCCAACCTTACAACTAATACAATCTTTTTAGATTGCATTTTGTTTCAGTAATGCAACAGCTCCAGAGTAAAAGTAGGTGAGATAAACGTAAAAGAAAATGGAGAGCAAGACCTAAAAAACTGGAAACTTAAAATAGAGAGGACACTCTGGGAGTCTCAACTACTGTGCAGCCTCTTTCATAAGTTACGACTGACTAATGATGAGGAACAGTGTGACAGATATATGACTGGTGCGTAAGTACACTACCATTGGTTTAATCCTCAAGGTATAAGGATGAGTTGCAATTGCATGTGGCAGGTCTTTTCCATTCAAGTATTACAAGCTCAACTGTTTGGTTCTGTCCTCCATGATTACTTATAAAATGAGGAGAGAATGTTTGAAAATCTAATGTGAACAAGCAGAATAAAGTAACTGAGTATGAAAAGTGAAACCGTTTAGTGCAGTACAAGAGGCATTTAATTTGTAAAATCAATACAAAAAATGTTTTACCAGTTATATGAGACTACTTTCATGAAAGACTTTGTAAATAATTCAAGAGAGAAAGATTTGTAGTGTGGTGACTGTTAAGATAACCACTACTCTCAGCTGCCCAGTTACTGCTGGGTGAAATTTCTCTGGCTTGACTGCAAAAACCCTCCAGGCCAACACTGTTCTAGCCGGCAAAAGTTCACTGAGCCGAACACTGCAGGATTAATTCACACTAATTTGCAGATGGGCAACAGACTAGACAGAGAGGGAGAGTGTACGGGATGATTGCATGTGCTTTTACAGCAATAAATTACATTGGGTGCAACAACAAAGAATGGAAACTTAAATTCTTGAAAATGAGAAAAGCGCCTGGAAAGTTTAACATCAGTTTCTCTGTTTGTGATACTTCATTGATGCCTGCAGTTGGAGTTGTTCTCCTTCCACAAAGAGGTCAAAGCAAAGGCTCAGCGACAAAACATCTCTCTGGAGGTGGTACGTTTTAAGTGTCTTGGTCAAGCACAGTTCAGCAGTACTTGCTGTCATCAGGGCTTTAAGCTGAGTAGTCTTTTGATCTGCTACAAAAACCTGCTGCCTTTGACTTTTTAAAAAACAAAACAAAAAATGAATGGGTGAGATTATTGAGAACACTGCTATATGCATCATAGAAAATGTTGCATTTTACACCTCCAACAGAGAGAGAATTGAGAGAATTTCGATAAGGTGCTGCTCTCAGTACCTGCGATCATGCTGTCAGTAGTGGATATACGCTGCAGCACCTGCTGGATGAGCCCCACATCAGTGCACGCCTGCAGGTTTCGCACGCTCTTCTTGAGGATGGCAGTGAAGATGCTCCAGACCTCAGCCTGACAGGTGGGCTCACATTTGTCCAACAGTTCCACCATGCACACGATGCTCTCGGGTTCCTGGATGATGAAGTTCATCTCCAGGTCAAACTGGCCACCGACCAGCTGTGGGGGTGAGAAACAAAGAGAGAAGTAAGAAGGAGAGCATGGGAAGGAGATGGAGTGAGAAAGGACTGTCTTCAATTTTAGCCAATCATTAAATAAATAAAAGAAATTACTAAAAAAACAACACTGCAATAGATCTCTAAGCAAAATACAAACAAGAGCTTTAAAAAGGCATAAATATAAGTAGTCATTACTATGTGTGTGCACACTCGTAAACTGATGATTAATCATGCATCAGAACTGCTGCTAGCCAAGAGATGAAAGGTCAGGGGAGAAACACACGTCTCTGTCAGTCTGTATGTCTGTTTATCTGATGGTAGATTCAACTGTTTACAGATGGCCTTCAGACAACGTGATGAACCCAGAGCGAAAAACATTTCAAACAAGAATACCATGTCAGGGAAACTAAATAAGACATCCAGACAGACAAAAACAGTTTGCAGGGTATTTAGAGGTCTTTTGTTCCTGTAGGAGGCCGGCAAATACTAACAGCATCTGACACAGCCTGGCAGACACAGACCTGGGTTGAAATTAATTTCCACTTATCTCATACAAGACAGAATACACAGTGATGAGTAACAGTAATATAAACCTCATCCTTCCAAGTATATAAGAACAGCAACGGCGACAAGTTTTAAACTGTGTTGTTTTTAAGACATTTTTACATCTTTATACTCAGGTGTGTGTTTTATCTAATTGCATTACCTTGTTATTTAAAGGGAAAATAATAAAAGTAATTACTTGCTGCATGACAGAAAGTAAATGCATCTCGGCATGCTAGTGATCTTCAGCAGTGAGTGATCTCCAACTAAAGCTCGTTCAGGAGCCGGGGAGGTAAAATGCTTGTCTTATTGCAAATGACTGATGTTCTTTGTGGCTGAAAATAAATTGTATAGGCCATAAGATGTCATGATTTGTCACTTCTTAATAGTTATGATGACATTTTTATTATTGAATCCTGCCTAATAGAAAAAGATAAGGAAAATAACAATGTTGATGTCAAATTAATACCGTTAGTAAGGCTGTCACGTTTAGAAGAGGAGGTGTGACTGGACAAAAAATGAACGTGTGATAGTGGCACTTGGCCATTAGACAGCTTGGATGTGAAAACAATATGATTTGGTGCAGGGAATGGAAACTGTCCCATTAAAATGAGTGAGGTCAGATAAACTCTGTGTGTATTTCTGTGTGTGTGTATGAGGAGAGTACATGATAGCGAAGAGAGGGGGCTGGGGTAATGCTGCTGCCACAATATTCTCAAAGACGGTATACTAAGACGATAACACGGACACACCTCATCTGTTGTCCTTTTAACCTTCCCTCACAATTTATTTTTCACATCAAGTAAATAAGATTAGAATAATGACGCTAGTGATCACCTGTGAACAAAATTACCAAATTCACCAGGCATGTTTCATTTATTCACACTTACACTATAAATATACAATATATATTGACAAAAATGACAAATTAAGGCATCGAAATGTATCAAGATAACAGTGACCATT
The DNA here is from genome assembly GCA_029814665.1 of Acanthurus lineatus. Lineage (NCBI taxonomy): Eukaryota > Metazoa > Chordata > Actinopteri > Acanthuriformes > Acanthuridae > Acanthurus > Acanthurus lineatus. The sequence goes on from JAPZDV010000020.1 coordinate 4,011,835, forward strand.
GACAACAACCTTCTCGCGGTGTAAATTTTTAACTTAAGGACAAACATTAGAAAATCACTTGATTGTTTTATATTTTATTAATTGATTTCGACTTTTGTTTAGTCTCACAAAATTATGACAAAGGATCAGTATAAGGCCCTAGAGCCCAGTGTGACCATTTAGTATCAAAGAAGGCTTGGCTCATGCAAATTACCCCTTAAAAAAAAACAACCACAACAAAAAAAATTACTCAAATTTCTCACTTTGCCCCTATCAGATCAGTATCAAGCCATGTTGAGATTTTATGCTCCTGCTTTTATAAATGCCTCTGGTTGCAGCCAAGTTTGCCACTAATAGATGCTGGGTGCCATTTTGTCGCCATAACACTTGATTTATGAGCCTGACACTGTGTGCAAGTCATCCATCCGTCAGTCAGATGACTGAGGGGATGGAGAGCAAATAAGACAGCCACTGAGTTCCGCAGTACATTGACATACACCTGGCATGCATGTGAGGATAATGGGTCCTATTTTAGACGGTTTGAGACAAATGATCTTGTCTCAGTATCTTATGATCCATACATGTTAACAGGCTGGTAAAAAAAAAAACACACAGTTTGTATCTGTAGTTTGTTTCCACATTCATTACAACTGTACATAGCTTATTTTTTTTTAAACTTGCACATTCAAATTATTATAGTCTTTAAGTTATGTAGCATTAAGGGTGCGTCTACCTTGATTGATAGCACTTATTGTATGCTAAGCCACATTAAGTCATTGCTAGCATTGTGTATTCCCTCCAGTTCCACCCTCTTGCTGTTGCTATTTAATGACCTAAAAACAAATAAAAGACTTGTGAATCCAGAAAAGTTGTGAAATCCAGAGACCAAAGACCCTAATCTGTGATTGCACCAGCTGAAATTTCTTCAGTTGTATATTTTATTAAGAGTCTGTGGATATCCATGACTGTCAAATTCAAATGTGTTATCACAGGCAGCACTCTGCTCTGAACCTGGAAAATGTGTCACTTTGCCAAATGTGCCAACTAAATAAGAACGGAAGCACATTTTTGCTACGAAGCCTGCTCTGTTTTTCCTATGTACAAAAAACAGCAATAAACAATTGGTATACCTTAGAAAATAGATGAAAATATGCAGCCATTGATACACTGTGATACTCTGAACATTGATGTAAATTAAAACTAAATGCTATTTCCTATAGTTGAATGGGAACATTAAATGTGTCTACTGATGCATGGCAAAGAGGTTTAGAATATTTTAATTTCTTAAATTGCTCAATTCAATCATTTACATTGCACTATTTGAGGAACAGGTGTGAAAGGTTACCAGCTCCCAAATCAGCAACAGCGAAGGAGAGCTCTGCGGACAAAGCTGCTATAAAGCCAGTGTCTCTATGGCACCTAGACACCAGATCCCTGGCTGGGTAACCTAGCCTGGCTGTTGTCCCCTGAGGCCTGCCTGAATTAATCATGGCTGAGCAGCCAGGCAGCCACTAGGCCGTAACAAAAAGCACAAACAGGCTTCTATGGTCTCCATGGAGAACGACATTGGAGGATGGCAGGGATAAATGGTGCACCACAACCAGAATTTATATCTAATGCCTGGGCCAAACTTGTATTTTAGGTTAGCAAGACTTTCAGTTGCATTAGGATTCTTGGAAAGGTGAGATTTAAAATCAGGTGTTAAAGTCTCAGCAGGCACCAGTTTAAATTCAGCAGGGGAACTGCGTTGCATATCTCATACCCATCTTTACCCCCACAATTCCACTCTGCCTCATCACTGTCATACTGTTTATGAAAAGGCAAAAATAAAAAAAAACAACTGAAATGTCTAGCTCGAGTTCATTTTTTCAACTACATTTGAAAAATCTTATACAAACAAAATAACAATGACACACAAAATGCCTGTCATAATTAGTTCATTTTAAGGTAAGGTTATTTGTAACTACAACTACCATGTCTTGAGTCAGTACAGGGGCTCTTGTTGTATGTTATCCCACCCAAACCAGTTTTACCTTTGCTAAGAAATGAAAAATATCACAGAGTACACACAGCATGGAAGAAAATAACGGTTACAAATGCTCAATTATGTAATATCATCATATTCTCATGAATGTACTGATATGTTGGCAACATCCACTTATTAACATTTTGCTTAAAACCTGGGAAACAATTTAATTGACAAAAAACATGTACTTACATAAAGTTTCTAACAGTGTGAATCATTCAGTTTTTTTTTTCAAAATAGACCCCACAGTGAGCAAGAAACTGAGGCTGAGAATAGAATAAGTAAATGTTTTCAAAAAGAGCTTAGCTATTTGAGGTCTAAAATTTAAAAAAAAAACAACTTCTAACTCCTTAAAGACAGCCAGGATGAGAGAAAGTAACAAAGAATGGCCATTTTGTACCAAAGGGGAGGAAATTACCCAGCTAAAAGTAACAGGCAGAAAAACCCATGCTGCCAAGCCACGGCTGCAGGGTGATGAGACCCTCTATCCATTGTCTCCAATGCGTGCCTGTGTTTGCATGCATGTCTGTCTGTCAGTGTGTATGTGTGTGTATATGTGTGTGTGTGTGAGCATGTTGATGTACGTCCTTCAGTTCTCTTCCGAATGAAACTGCAATTAATTCCATGGCTGAAATCATTTGAATATAAAGTAATTTGCCTGCAGGAGACGACAGCAGACATGAACAATAGAATGCCGGTGACAAATCTGTGCTCATGTCTAGCATATCTCTAGTTCGTTCTATAGCTTGGAATTGTTCTAAACAATTAGAATACAGCACGTCTATCACTTTAATTCATGTCATTTTGGAAAGAGTAAGACATGAGGACAAGTCTAGTAGAAGATATGAACCGTCAAATTTTTCATTTAATATAAGTGCAGGCATAAAGCATTTTTGTGATGCCTCAATGTAGAAAGATATGTAAATGTCATTTTGAAGTTGATTTGGCATTACATCAGGACTGTAAATGCCAGTGTATGTGTGCTTGAATATGGTTTTAAACAGATTTCAAAACAGAATAAGTCATGCAGAAAAATAAACAACACATGGGCTCTCAGAGCGATCATGTTTTCACCACACATCAATGGCTCAGTATTTCAACAGCTCATCTGGCTGGATCTCTTTTAACAAGCCTATTTTGTCAAAGTAAAGGCAGTTTGGTTTATTCAATTCCATGAGTACCCCCCTCTGCACCACATAAAACAGTAACCAAAAACATGATTCGTGATATGACAACATCTTATAATCCTGCACTCTTCACTGCTGATGTGAGACGTTGAAATGGCTCCAGCAGATAGGGAGGTCAACCAAATAATCTGTCCTACTCAAATCCCTCTAGTGCTGGCGCTGATATGAGAGAATGAGCTGATGGAGTAGATGAGAGGACACACTGAGGTGAAATGCATGCATGAAATCAGTCTCTGGTTATAAATACATACATGATGTCCTTAAAACAGGCAATGGTTTGGATGAAATGGTAAATTTTTATATGTGCATGCAAGATAATACAGGTTTAGACAATTTTGTCTAAATATGGTGGCAGTGACAAACATGATGCATCTTTAAAGCTTGTGGGTTTTCAAGTCTAGTTATTATTGTTTAATTTAATTAATGTATTATTTCCTTGCACCACTAACAAATTGAGATTTTATCAGTTGAATGCATTTTATGGCAGGACCTTAATGTTTATTTATGGTTCTGCACTTTAAAAAGTAACCAGTGATTCCATGGTTAAGTCATAAAAACACAAGCAATGGTTCAAATAATGCAGGACTACAAAACAAATTAAATATTCTTCTTGTGAAAAATTATGTAAGATAATCCTTTTTCAAAGCATTAAAAATCACAGGAGTAAGACTATAGGAATAACTATAAACTTCTCAAAAGCAAATGACTGGTGGACTCTGCTTTACAAGCTAATTATGCAGGAAACGGAAATCAGTCAACTTCCAAAGTAAACAAACACACACTACTGAGTCACAGAGGGCAAAAACTTCAAGTCAGGGGAAAGATGATGGCTGAGTCGTAAAATGTGGCAAACAATTAACAATATTACCTAATAAACACACACACACAATACCACGCTACTGTTACACCGGACACTCATAATACGCTTTTAAAAGGACAATACAGTGTGCTGTAAAGTAAAGCTCTCATACCTACAAGTGCAGTAAAATCACGCCAAATTGTTATTATATGATGATACTGGTAACATTTTATTGCCATATTGCTATGATGTCTGCTATGATGTCTGCAGATGATCAAACCACACACAGCCTCCCTTGATACTGCTTGTTGTACACAACCGAGCTGCAGTACCACAGAAAAATTTGATTTTCTTGATCGATTTCTCACAGTTTTTCTATCTTGTAATATGACTTGTAACTCTAGCCTCTGTTGTTGACAATATTCACAAAACCTCAAACCAACATTCTGCCTGGTGGATGAGTCTGCCACTCTACATTTGTGAAAGCAAAGGAAGAAGGTAAAGTAGTGATAAATATGCATGCAGTGTCCATTGAAAACATTGGTTCAAATGGTTTTTTACTGCTCGCAATCACTTCATAAATAATGAGTTGTAATTCCAAATACACTTCATGAATATTTTATGTGGCATTGACTACTCTTTTAGGATTAGGAGCTTACAGTGAGATTAATAAACAAATTATGATTATCCAAATTATTATTCTGTTTCTATTCACTATCACAGAATTAATTCATCCCAAATGAGAAGATTGATCATCCATCACTGCTGAGTGCATCTTCTCTCATCAGTGACCCGATGCTGTTTTCCTAACACTAAGAGACAAACAATGACAGCCTGAGAGGAGAGGTACGGTAGGTGGGGAGAGATATTTTAGTAGCTGGATTTCTAAGAATATCTTCAGAGGGTCTTACTGGCAAGCTTTTGTTTTAAAAAATAGCTGGCAGACATTGTTACACTACAATAAATGTGATAAAGCCTTGCCAATATTCTGATAAACAAATTATTTCCTTTTATTGTTTGTCTAGTAACGTAAGTTTGGTACAACATGAAAAGAGCAGATAGCACTTGAATATGAACCTATGCTGTTTTGAACTGAATTCTTTTATGCAATCACACATCGTTTGTCCTGAATTATACATCTGAATAGTATGATGGAAGAAATGAGAAAGACCTTAAACAAAAGAAAAGGAAAGCAACTTGTAATAAGAACCTTAAGTTTGCATTTCATGCAAATTAAATAGTGGAGTTGAATTTGCATGAAATGACACAGTCCATCTTTCTATAACCATGCAGCTCCATCCTTTAGTTTACTTGGTAACAGTGGAATGTGATGACATTAAAAGGATGTCAGCATTCCCGCAGCAGCTCCAAACTTAAGCTTTCCTCCTCAAAAATACAACTGACAATTTCCAATAAACTGTATTTAATCCCCCCCCTTCCTTCGAATGCAGGAATAAGCCATAGAAGATGGAGAGGAATGTAATCTATAGCAACAGCTTGTTATGTATTCATCGCCACTGGCTCACAAGTGGAGTCAGCAAACACAGACAAAACACAAGCACATGGATTTGGAAGGCTTGTTAACCCAGAAGTGGCATTTTGACCATTTTCAACATCAAGCAAATAAAGTACTTGCTAAGTATCAAAATAAGAAGGTGTACTGTATGACAGTCCTCTTTAAAGAATTTGTTCTTGCACTGAAGCCTACATTTCAGGATGTCTGCTAAAATCAGAAGGAAAAGGCTTGTCAGGAAATGGTCCTCATTAGACATCAGAGTCCAGGCTTTAGGGCAAACTTTAGGTTTTCCAAAAAAACTTTGACCACCCAAAGTGTCTGCTTTGGAATGAAATGCTCAAAATGAAGTCATTCAATGTGACCTATTCATTGCATGACTCTGACAGCAGAAAATCTTTATGTGGACTCCGTCTGGAATAAAATGTCAAGTATTTACAAAATTAATGCTGAAGAATGTGTTGTCTCCACTACACTGACACGAGTGCTGGATAGCAGACATAGAAAGGGGCATTTTGATCATGAGGTAAACTAAGAATTTCAGTCTTTGACACAGAAACGCCTACAAATTTTGTGTGCATAGTGAAATTACACAGGAAGGTTGGCTCTGGTGCAGCATGTTAAAAAAAGCAGCTAAATCAGAGATGTGGAGGAGAAAAGAGATAAATATAAGTGAGGAGTTTTAGCTTCGGTTTTGAGGGGGGAGTGAAAAGATTTTAACAAAAAGGACCCAATTGATCAGCAGTACATGGTCGTAAGTTTTCAATGTACACAAACGAAGTTTTGTTGTTGCTTATGTACCCTTAAAGGATGGGTCCACAATTTTTAGGTGTGTTCCTAAATAATAGTCAGGTGCTCCTAAGAACATTGAAAAAGTTTTTTCTCCTTGCTGTAATCATTCCCCCTACTAAACTTTCTTAAAAGATTTTCAATGTTAGTGGCTGGGACTAAATCTAAAGTCTTTTCAGCCTTTTACTATAAAATTTTACCATAAAATTCCCTTTTTTCCTTAGAGTTTCACTATATCTACCAAACACATTTATTAAGAGACAAGATGTGTAAGGGTTTGGGCAGCTCAGCACCTCAACTAAACAATTTCCTGAGGGAAACCCTGAACGGGAAACCAGGAAACTGTCTGCAAAATATCCTAACAGAGTTATTCCCCTTTAAGCAGCTTCCTGTGTTTTGTACGTAACTGTCACCATAGATTCCTGTCTATCCATAAACTTTGGTCAACAAAGGCCAATCTAAGCAGCTAATAAACGCACAAAGCAATGATGCAAAATGCTAAAATAACACTTGCCAGTGAATCATCTTGAGCACATGAGCGTGATTTGGCACTTCTGACAATGATGTGGAGGCAACCACTCAGACAAAAGATGTGGGTCATTTAGTTCAAGCATGTTTTAGTGTTAGTCTCTAAAAGCCGATTTTCATACTATATTAAAATGATTTGAAACAAACAGCAGTCTCTGGACAAACACATTGTGCACCAGTATTTCATGAAATACTCTGTTTGTGTTTTTATAGTATTTAGTAAATGAGATATATGAAAAATACATTTGGTTTGTAAAGCTTAAATGGGAAAAAACTCGGGTTGGTATTCTAAAAAAAGCTGCAGATGCACAGCTATGTTTTTGTATGTTGCAGATATGGAGAGAGATGCCTCTGGTTAGTCAAAACTTTCTGCTGAACCTCGATGACTTGGGCATAATTCAATGAAACATCTCTGATGTAAGATGCCAGACTGATAACCCCAGCGATGTTCTGGCATGAACACACTCAACCTTTTAACATTTACTTTCAGCGGCTTGTGACCAGGTGCTGCCTGTCTGATGGTTCTGCAGATGTGTGATGGAATCATCGAATGTCAGGACAGGCCTTGTTTATGGGTTACTGCATCATTCTTTTGACATCTAAAAAGGACTTTTGGATGCATGTTCTGTGTGGATTATGGCAGGACAAATAACTTTTGCATAATATTACTAAGCAACTATTATTTATTCATTATTATGGTCAATTGTGACACAATTTATCCCACACACAAAAAAAAAATCTGTGTGGTGGTGACCCATGATGGGCGTTTATGTTGAGTGATTGGATCAGTAAATCTATTAGTTTAATATTTCTTTATTGTTATGTAAGTGTCTGTTGGGGAGGGGTTGAAAAAACAATGGAACATCAGTGTAGCAGATACTGTCAGACCAAATATCCTGATACATGGTTGCTCATTCTACCAAAATATTTCAGTTTATTAAAAGTGATAAGTGGATGTCAATCAACCGCATATTTGAAAGAAAAACGGTCTTAAGGAGTTGCATCTGGGGATGTTTGTATTTTTAATCACTCAGTGCTTCAACCAACAGCGTCACTCTTCTTTTCTCCCTGTTACTCATGTATCTCACAGTTAATAAGCTGAATTCCTGCTTACTCCCTGTGAGGAGCTATAAATACTTACTCAGCAAGAATAAAGACATAGATGTCAGAACAGACATACACTCGACAAAAAGTTTTAGATAATGCCATCATGTTATGTATGCATGCTAACTTTAAAATGAAACATTATGATCTCATTTTGTAAATTGATAAGGATTATACAGATGCACTTAATAGCTATCTTTCAACTTAGTTAATTCCCTTCAATTCCCTAGTAACACCATTGCTATGACATATAATAGACACAGGTATGAAGAATTGTGGGAACCCATGGACTTGCCCACTCACAGGTAATGATCAAGAGACAGTAAGTCTTCACCTGTGCCATTTCCTTTATGTAGCTGAAATACCCTGAAATACAAACTGCTTTTTATCTGATGAAAGATTATGTCAACAGTGCAAAAAAATTTTTTTAGATACTAAGATCATAGGAGATGGCAGCAGTTAGATAATCATTACCGACTACAACATTTCCATTTTCTCAAATATTGGACATACAAAATGTTCACTTTACCCCTCTTCATTACTTCATTGCTGAGAAATGCCTACTCTGTTGTCCTGGCAGACGATCAAATATCTGGGTGTGGATTGCATGGCCATCAACTCCCCCTTATACCCAAACAAGTTCATTAGTTTAGGCCGTCACACTCCTTCACATTCAACAACCTTTCCTCATCCTTCTCTTCCCTCTTCTCCTGAGGCACAGCCTGGCACTTCAAAAGATCCAGAGATAATCTTTCAAAGGGGTTGTGTTAGAGCAGGGCAAACTTACTTTTAATTTCATGTAAATATAAATTAATATGCTTAAAAATCTGGAAACATTCAAATGTTCTTTTTAAGTGATTCCAGATTTCCAGATTTACAAGCTTAATAATTAAATATAATAAACTTTTCTTTTCTTTTCTTTTTTTGATGTGAGAAGAGCTTTGCTGTTTTCACATGGTACAAAATAAGCAAAAGATGCCGCAGCTTTTCTTTGAAATCAGTTACTGTCTTAGTGGCAGACACTATCTTTGCATTCAGGAAGTGGCTTCGTGGTTTGTAAGATGTTGCAGTACTTGTATAGCAGGTAGTCATTATTGGTACAAGGCACAAATTTGTATGAAAGTTTTTCTTGTAAAAAGAATTCTCTTTTTTTTTTTTTTTAATTTAAAAATCTTGCAGTGTGCAACCATGTGATATACAAGTAAACAACATTTTAGAGAAACAGGCAGCACTGACTAACGATGACAATACATTTGGAGTAGAAAGACTATTATACCAAGTCTGAATGCAAATGGCTCCGCGAAGGTCGGGGAAGAGTCTGCAGAAGTAAGGGGTGGTTTGTGTTCTTTTAACTGTCGTATGCCTTGTCTGTCAATTCAGAGAACAGTTGATTCTAAGATCTAAGATCTATTAGTATTTATTGTCTACAGCACTAATGCTAAATCAACCAAAAGATTAAGAAAGTCTGAATACAAAAACCTTGTTGATTGGACCAAAGTATCAGGTCGGAAATCCTCTCCAAACTGCTACGACAGAACTGGAACATTTTCATTGGTGGATAGTGAAACATTTGATAGCACAGTATTTATTTATTGCCTGTATCTCTTATGTGTTGCTTGTTTTCCCTGCAGGTTGCATGTCGGACCTTGGCAACAGAAGAGAGAGTGTGAAAGCAGGTCAGGGGTAGAGGAACCATCCAGTCAGGTTCGGCCAAGGGCCATTTTTTCCAGCACTGTTTGCTGGAGGACCAACACAGAGTTACTAGTGCAATGGAGATGCACCCCAATGGTATTGGGGTTAAAGATGCCTGTGTACTAATTTATCTTCTAGAGAAGGGCATCTCTTTAAACTGATTACTACTGGTTCGAGGAAGATCTGACTCAGTATACCATCACTCTCAATAACACCCCAGTTACTACTAGTAATCCATTTAATGTTTTCGGCTTCCGTGCCAAAAGTCATAACAAACACTAGTCTTTTTGGCTTGTTTGGAAGCTTTTTGTAGTATCTATCCAGGTGTGTCTCTAATGATTATTTATTTATTATTTGCACTATGAATTTAACTTATTTGTAAAAACTTGCATCAGAAAGAAGATTAATCCGTCATTGCTTTTGTGAAAGGCAAATGTAATCACAGAGACAAAGTACTGTTTAATTCTAAGTTCTGGTGTTTTATTATTCATCTTTTTTTTGTTTGGCATAACTGTCAGATCTATTTTCAGCAACATGAACTGTCCATAGTATGACTAATAGCTTCACATATAGTACAAAGCATGCACAGTAATAATATGCCAGACTGTATACTTACATTCTTATTTCTACATCACATTTCTGAAATATGCCTAGAATTTGATATGGCACACCAAGAAAAATATCAGATTGAAAATATCAGATGAGGGAAAAATAAATTTGGCTGAGGGCTAGCTTTGGCTCACTGCCCTCTTTCTGTCAACACCTAATCTGAGCCATCAATCAGTAAGTCCTGCTCTATCTTTACAATTCAGATTCACACAAGCACACAGATTCATATCACTGAATTACCATTCAGGGCACAAGCTTGAATGGTTGTACAGTCTAATCTTAGGTCATTTACGATAGGTTTGCATATAGTCCAAAGGGTGCAATCCAAAAGGTGTTTCTCTGCAAATGAGTCTCATCTCAGCAGAACCATGACAACTATTTCTGAGAAATCTGCATGGACAAACTAAATTCCCTGACAACAAAGGGCTAAGCAGACAGGGGCAGCAGATGATCCCTTAAGAACAGAAGAATCATGCTGTCTATCGCATGACTCATACGGGGGAATATGCTTTAGACTAGCCTGCAACTAGTCCTTTTGCTTACAAGAGGGAAACAACTCTGAATGGGCACTATTACGACAGTATTTAGCAACATTCCCATCATTAAAACATTGATTTGTTGGGAGATTAACATATCTATGAAATCGCAGTCCATGCAGGAGAGCATGCAGGTTGTCTAAAATGTAGTGGGCCATGAGATTTGCACTGTGCTTTTGTTAAAGGTGGAGCATATTATGGACTAAGCATGACATTTACTATTATCAACAACATAAAATTGTATAGAAACACTAGCAAAAGCAAATAATGACTTATCTTAAAACCTCTTTACACTCATCCTATTCAGGTCACAGAGTTGCAAAAATCATCAACATTAAGTACTTTGCACTGCTCTCAAAGGCTCTCAGGAAACAGCCTTCTTCTGTAAAAATGGATCTACAGTAAGGACTTAAAATGGCCTCATTGCTCCTAATAAATGCTTGTTGTAAAGATTTTTGCCAAAAACATGACAAAATTGAATGAACTAACTTGAGTAAATTGTACAGAGGTTTGTTACTGAAGGAAAGGGATGGGTATGAATTTCTTATGACATTCATATTCAAAACCCCAAAGATTATGGCAATATAAAAGAATTTCTTTAAAAACAAAGTTTTGTGGCCATGCTGAATCATGCTTAGACAATGATGTGATGTGCCAGGTTCCCGGTTCTATCAGAGTGAGCTTTACAAATTCATTTCATTATCACAACAGACCTCTACTCAAGGTTTCATTTCAACCTTTATTCACCCAGGATAATTCCCACTGAGATTAAAAATCTCTTTTTCTTAGAGAGTTCTTACCTTGACACTCAGCACCACAAAATAAAAACATTTGATTTTAAATAGATATGATTTTCATGTTTTTCTTACATGCTGCTGCACAAAAGAATCATAAACAGATAAGAAACAAAAACACCATAACGACATAAAACAGCATAGAAGGTAGGGTAAATCGTGATATTTACGCATATGTTTGTAATATGTAATCTAGAAGACAGGTAGGAGAAAGTGATATAAAACACTAAAGAGGAAATGTGTGTTACTCTGCATTAAACTTGTTAGAAGCTCTGCTGATCTAACTTAATTATATTGTGTTTTCCCTTGAGAAAACTCCCCCTCAGGGACGAAGGTGAGCTATTACCTGAGGCACTTTTTACAAAAGCAGCAGCATTTCATATTATATTTTAATATTCATACCCTTTCCAGCATCCAACACTGAAACTTGGCTAGCAGGGAAACACTATTAGCATATCATTACAACCCCTACTGTGAAGAGAAGATAGAGGGCCAGGAGGTTAATATTGCCTCCTGTTTAGCCAAAAGCTCGGCTCTAGTGTTCCAACATGTCAATTTAACCACTGTGCTAGCACATTAAGCTGGCAGTGGCTATGCTTGCATGGCACGTGCATGTGTGTATGTGAAAGTCAGTGGGAATTTCAATCACTTGTGCATTTTCAGATTTCCATCATCTTAATTTCAAAACTGACATTAAACTAGTAGCCAAGGTCACACATAAAGTTAAGCAGCCCAGTTATAGGACTGTGTTCTTGAGGTAAAATGGAGAATGTGCTGTTTTCATTGATGTAGGTATACACACACAAAAAACCTAAATTTAAAATTGGGGTTTCCAGCTTTAACGTTAAGTCACTTGTCTAAACCTTGCTTGTCAGGAAATCCTACATAGCATAGCATAGCTTACATTGTTGACATTGTACAATAACCCATCTTACAGTATATCTCAACAAAGAGTAGTGAATAAGATGAAAAAAACTGTGATGCCATTTGACAAGTTTTTGTTGTGAGTATTTCCCACATCACATCATCAACACAGGTCATGTTTGTGTATAAAAAAAACATCAAACAGGGTCACTCATTGTTGATGGCATCATCAGAACGAATCACAGGAGTTACAGTAATTTTAAGGCATAGTACACTTCAAAATATTATTTATAAGATAAGTAATGTGACTGTGACTGGCTTGCAGAAGAAAAAGTAGTCAGTTTGGGCAGTTTTGGCAGCAGGTCAGGATGTTTCCTGGAACATCTCCCTTTGGAGTTGGACTGTCTATTGGTTGAAACTCTGGGGCATACATTGGATGAGCTGCAGAAACAGCAGCTGTTCACAGGCCTGCTATAGATTCTATGGAAAGTTGTGGGGGAAAATGAAATCAGCATCACTGAGATGCCTCTGGTGCCACTGCTTACTTGACTTGAATAAGCAACTAGAAAATAGATGGAAAGGTGAAGGTAGGGATCATGCAAAAGCCCAGTGAGGTGGAACTTGTGCATGTGTGTGATGTGTGTAAGTGCCTAAAGCTAAAGCTGCACTAGGCAAGATAAGGTCAAAACAAAAACCAAAGTGGGGCTGCTATAGAGAAAGACATTCAGTATCTAAACATACAGGTTTAGTATTTGATGGGCATGCTCACAGGCGAGAAATCTTCTCTAAAAAAAACAAAGATAGATAGATGGATGGATGGATGGATGGATGGATGGATGGATGGATGGATGGATGGATGGATGGATGGATGGATGGATGGATGGACTTTTTAGACCACAGTGTAAGACTTTATTAATGATCAATGACTATTAAACCAAATAAATAATCAGTGAACTGAGGTAAAAACTAGTCCGGAAAAGGATCAATATGATTCACAGTCCTGCAGTCCACTGTTTGTTCTCCTTGAACTGGGATATCTCTGCCTTTAATGCACTCTCAGAATTTGTTGGGAAAGAAGGTGGAAAGTAAAAACTCACCAAATGGTAGAAACCTTTTTAGAGATGTCAGGTGGCTGACTGAAAAGAAAATAGGTCTTAATTTCTTCATCCCATAGGTATATCGAGAGCCTCAAACACTTCAGCAGTCAGTCAGACCTGAAGTCAGTCAACATCAGTCATTTTTTTAATATCAAGCTTAGTATGCTTGAGTGTAAAATAATGTTAATGCAAAAGATTGTTCAGTTTTGATGCACTGTCAAGAATACGCTGTGCCTTACGGTTCAGTACCAGGGGTTAAACAGGGACAGAGGTGCCCTGGTCTCAGCCCTGGAACACACAGTATCTATTAATCTGGAAATACAATACATTAAACATAATTGCTCCTTGTTTTTCTCTTCTGTTGGCTTTTAGTCTTTTCTACATTGTCTGTCCTGAAATGAGTCAGCACTCAGCGCCCTCTCTACCTATCTCGCCACATATTTCATGATTGATGTGTGTTGACAGGCAGAGGATGACATGGACGCCACTCTGTTAGTCACTGTCAACAACAAAGAGGTGAGCTAAACCGAAAAACGAGTGGCAAGTCTTTGCCATCAAAGTCCATCACTGTAGTAAACAATCATAAAAAAGCCAAATATATGCAAGTTATTTAAGACTACAAGGAACCAAGTTTGGTCTTCTTGACTTTGCAAGAGTTACAGTGGAAATATTGGCATTGACAGGCAAGTTGAACCTTTATGTTTTGGGTTTTTTTGTAATTTTAATTAAGAGTTTAATCTTGTCACAATGCAGTAGCTAAGGTATAGAAAAATGTATTTAAAAAATAATTTGAGTACGAAAGATCACGTTTTGGCTTAAAATATGGTTTTGCTGTCACAAACACGTCTCAGAGATTTATCAAATTCCAAGTTTTGTTGTTGAAACCAAAAGCTAACAACAGTCTCAATTACATATAATTTAATGTATGACTTTGCTACTCTGTAAATATTGTGGAAATATTAATATGATATGTATTAAATTTAAAAAAAAAAAAACAAAAATATGTTCTGCTCTGGCAACTGGATTGCAGATTTCATGCTGTTGAACTGATACAGTAAAAGAAAGACACAGTGTCTTGTATTTAAAGAAAGGATTGCTTAAGTTGGTTGGTCAGAGCAGGAAAATGCTTCTGCAAAAATGAACCAAACCATAATATCTTTTTTCTTGCCTTTTCCTTGTTGTTGAGAACAGCAACTGATGAAGTGATTACATTTAATGCAAGGCAGGTGTGCTTCGTCTGAGTATGTTTGAGGCGTTGCTCAAGTGACAGCAACTTATTAAGTGAGACAGATGCACTCCAAAAGCACACAAACAATACTAGAGCCTCAATTTACCGTTTTCATTTTCTTATGTGGATGTGTTTCGATAAAGAAGCTTCATTAAAGTATACAGGAGGGGCACCCTCCTTCTTTTATGGAGGATAAGCAATTATTCCCAGGTGGGTTGGAGATGAACTGACTCCTGTCACTGAAAAAACAACATTTAAAAGAAAAAAATATGCAAACAGAGTTCAAACATTTCCATACAATCGAAACATGGATTAAAGTTCCTTTCAGAACAGACTTGAGAATGAAAATAATGAGGAAAAGTGCTTGCCCTTGCCTCTTATACAGCCCTGAAGAGGGGCCTTGAACGAAAATGCGTTGTAAAATCCAAGTGGTTGTGCAGTAAATAGTTGACCCATCCAACTAAAAAAACAACAGAACCACCCACAGCATGGCACACTGCCATGATTGTATTTCCTGTCTCATCCACTGACTGTAGGACAGTTTAATTGTTGCAATTCTACAAACAGAATTCACACATCAATCTGTTCCTGTGGCAAAGTTCATGTAGGAAGGCTAAGAGAGATGTCAAGATCACAATTTCTGATCAGAAAAAAAGAGTTAAAGTAAGATGACAAAACATCATATTGACGCCAAACAGGGTCCCCCTCCTCGTTTTATTTTGTTGTGCTGGAATAAGACATAAATCTGAATACAATGTAAATATGTGTAGTAATTTCTTAATTTGGCGAGAATCTTTTTTAGTATTGGCAGTGAATAATACCAGATAAAGAACTCCAGGGGCTTTTTGTAGACAATCGAGTTAAAGAAGTAAATCTGTCTTGTGTGTGTGTCTGAATTTTCACAACATCTTCACATTAGCTTGAATATAACAAGACTGAGTGCTTTTGTCCTTCTTGAATGAAGCCCTGAGCAAAAATGTGCCAAGAAGTAAGAAACAGTCTCTGAGAGAAATGTGCTGTAACCTCTACTTGGTGTGACTCAAGTTGTCAGGCTGAACTAGCTTTGCAGGCTTTGCTCTATTAGTCCATTGTATAAGATGTGGGTA
This sequence comes from Acanthurus lineatus, assembly GCA_029814665.1. Taxonomy (NCBI): domain Eukaryota; kingdom Metazoa; phylum Chordata; class Actinopteri; order Acanthuriformes; family Acanthuridae; genus Acanthurus; species Acanthurus lineatus. The sequence continues at coordinate 4,027,686 of JAPZDV010000020.1, forward strand.
GGACTTAATATGAGTTCTCTGAGGAAAAAGAGGCCATCATAAACCCCTGCTGACATGCCAAGCTATTTTTATTTCCCTCTCCAATTGCACTGCTGTTCTGCACAGCATGAGCTTTACAATTCACTGTCCAAAAAGCATAAAATAAAAAAAAGACTTATTACAGAAAAAAATAAAGAGACAGGAAGAGAGAAGAGACGAAGAAAAATAAGGATTGCCTGTGATGAGATGTCAATATGAAAGGTGTTTAAATTTTAAAGAAAAGGTAATGGATTGAGGACAAGGATGACAGTGTTACTGATGTCAAAAAAGAAAGAGAGAAATGAGAGACTGAGAGCAAATTAGAAAGCAATCAAATGACATTTCCAACAGCTGCATTTCAAATGGCTCCCATGTTTCACTCCTCAAATTCATCTTTCCATTGTAATCCTTATTGCTGCTCCAATTCTTCCAGAAAAAATAAAATAAAATAAGAAAGAGAGAAAAAAAATGGACGAGACAAAACTAGTCTTCGTTTCTCGCTGATTCACAGGCAGGCAAATCTGCCCAGCAGGGTGAGCTGTCCCCCCCCTGAGGTGGACCCCCATCTTTCAAATCTCTGCCAGACACTCTGGTGAGAGGGAGAGGATGATGGGCAGAAGAAGTCTCCAGCTACAGAAAGAGTGATGGGTGATGTCAGGAGGGCGCAGTCAAGCACATGCAGCCTCTGGCTCTACTGGGACATCCAATTCCCCGTGTGTCAGTGGCAAGATGTGCCTTGCATATCATCTAAAGAGATCACCATTCACTCTATGTTCAGGCTCAAAAAGGAACATTGCTGACGTGAAGAAGAACTCAGTCCAAATACATTTAAAAATAGTAGTTTACAATTGCCAACATAAAGTACCTTTAAGAGGCTGGGAAGTCATTGGACTGCTCTCTCCGGTGTGGCTTTGTGTGCTCCGAGTCCAAACAGAGACACATTTCCACCAAAGTAAACAGACCACCCCTATCAGCTTTTCAGTTATGAATGTGGTATAAGGGGTGGAGGACAGCACAGGGACACATGCAATTTAAAAAAAAAAAAACTCTGTATGCATTATTCATCCCGAAAATTGAATGCTAGCTTTATTTGTTCAGAAACAAGTGGAAAAAGAAAACTGCTTTGAAATTTCAGCTGCAAAAAAAGACCTTGAAATACAGCAAAGGGATAACTCCATTGTGAGTGCTGTCCAGTGGAATACAGGATGATGCTGGGGGGGGGGGGGGGGGGGGGGGGGTGGCGAAAAGGTTTTTACAAAAAACAAGGGGGAAAAAAAAAAATATGTGTTAAGAAAATTTAAAAAAAAAAAAAAA